>JRZD01000239.1:0-10053 GCA_000826945.1 Eimeria nieschulzi
AGATGTTCAACTGGTCTGTCAGAAGCTGCAGAACAAGTGGCAGAAATCATTTTCTTCTTGAAACGGAATGAGATAAAACCGATTTGAATGGAATGCCACTCCAAATACAGCAATTCTCATTTTGGCACAGAAGCATGGCACTACCACTTCCCCTTGTGCATCAAGGCGCAACGTTTCTCTTTGTCCGTAACTGCATCCGGGAATCCATCCGCCAGATACACACTTCCTGAACCAAACAAAACATCACGCGCAACGCATCGTACGGTTTCCCATAGAAGCTAAAGGTTAGTGCATACTGAAGAGCGGCTGTGCTCTGCAATCCAGAGCCGCATTGGATACGACACAACGCGCCGATCCAAATAATGAGTGCTCCTGCCATGCATGTTTGAGTGGTGGTCGTAGCCGTAATCTGCTGAGATCCAGCTATGCTGAGTCAAAACGTAAAATCAACGAACAACATCGCGTCCTATGTTGGGGTGTTCAACGGGTCACTCAGAAGTTGCAGGATAGATTACCAATGACATCCTCCTCTTCAAGCAAATTGCGATGAAACCAATTCGGTTGGAATCCCACTCCAAATAGAATAATCGTCACCTTGGCACGGAAGACTATCAAAGACATCACTACACCTAGGTTCACCTCGCCCTTCGCTACAATCAGTGCGTCATTGCTCTCGCTATACCGGAAAATCCCAGCAACGAGCAAAAGCAAATGCTACCGCAACGCATCCCAGGAAACTGGAGATTATTCCCGTGAATGTCAGAGCAGCTATGCTGGTTTTGAAATTTGGACATCAAGCCAACAAACAAGCTGGCGTGTTATGCTTGGGTGATCAAGCGATCAGTCAGTAGCTGCAAGACAAAGACGGGATGGTATACCCGTAATATATAATGCCATAAAACACAATTCAAGCGGATGGTATTCCAAAAATAGCAATCGCTAGGACGGTACAGACACACATCAGAAGTCTTACCTCATTCGGTTTTATCGTGGCCGTCCGCTGATTCATTTGCCACAACCAATGCGCGGTTACCTCACTTTTCAGAAAACGCTGGGCAACCCTCAATAACCGGAGTGCTGTCAAAAAATTTCCCAAGGCACGGCTGATAAGCAACTTAGGTGAATGTAACTGCCTCCCCGATACCCTTAGCTCACGAAAGCCGTTTCGCAGCATTCACAAAACATGAACTCTCTTAAGAAACAGGGAATGCCGCAAATAGGTGTTTGCGTTGAAGAATATGTAATGCCCTTGGCCAACGAATGCTGCCACCGACGGAGCTCCGCACTAGCATCTGCCCTTGTGCGTCCAAACGCGACATTGCCTTTTGCCTGCAATATCCTTCGGTTATCCTACCCCCCTATACGCACTCGCTGAACCAGATCAGATGGCACGAACTAGGCATGATACCGTTCCCATGTGCTGTCAAACGTGATGCGCACTGAAGAGAAACTGTGCTCTGCAATCAGCAATCAACCGGCGCACTGGACACAATGCACCTAGACAATTATGGAGTGTATTTGTCGTGTTTGTTCGCCTAAATATTGTACTTGTAATCTACTGGAGTCCCGCTGTGCTGAATCAGAATCGAGCCTTGTGCCAACGACAAAGATGGTTTGTTATGCTTGGGTGTTCAAGTGCTCAGCAAGGAGCTGCAAAATAGAGGACGGATACCATGACTCTTAAACAGATTACGCTAACACTGATTCGCATACAACGCTATTGCAAATACAGCAATCGACAGGAATACAAAGAAATTCATCAAACGCATGACCTCCTTACAATAAGAGTCCGCTGGTCGTCCGCTACAAGGAGTGCGCTACTGCTCTCCCAATACCCACAATGCTGACAAACGCGGAAACCCCTACGCATCTCAGGTGACTGCAGAGAACTTCCATGAATGTGACAGCTTGCACAACACCCTTGTCTCACTTAACCCGCTTTCCTGACATCCACAAACGCAGGGCCAGGATATTGCTTACACGACAAACGGATGCCGCAAGCAGGCCTTCGAGGTCAAGAATATGTAATGCCATGGGGTGCCTGCCAATTACGGAGCTCGGTGTTAGCATCTCTCCTTTTGCATCAAAACGCACCGGTTTCCTCTGTCTGTAACCGCATCCAGAAATATATCCGCCAGATACGCACTTGCTGAACCAAACCAGGTGTCATGCGCTACGCATCGTACGGTTTTCATAGACGTTACAGGTTAGTGCATGCTGAAGAGAAGCTGTGCTCTGCAATCCAGAGCCGCACTGAACACGACACAACGCGCCTATGCAAATATGGTATTTGCCGTGCATGTTTCGGTGGTGATCATAGTCCTAATCTGCTGGGACCCAGCTATTCTAAGCCAAAAAGTAAAACTAACCAACAATGTCGCGTCCTGTGTTCGGATGTTCCACTTTCCTCTGCGAAGCTGCATAATAGGTGAGAGATACCATTCTTGTCTGTAAACAGAATCTAATAAAACCGATTTGGACGAATCCCCAGTCCAAGTAGAATAATCATCGTCACGAAACAGAAACATATCAAAGACATCACTAGACCTGAGTTCACCAAGCCCCTCGCTGACTCCTTCGCTACAAGCAGTTCTAGATTACTCTACTTATACCGACAATGCTGAGCATCGCAAAAAGTTCCAAATGCTGGCGCAGCGCATCCCAGGAGACTGCAGATAACCTCCATGATTGTGACAGCTTGCACAATACCCTTCGCTCACCTAACCCGCTTGCGTGGGATTCACAAACGCAAGGACAGGAAATTGCCTACACGACGAATGGATGCCGCAAACAGGCCTTGACGGTAAAGGATGGGTAATGCCCTGGGCCAACAATAATGCCTGACACTGACAGAACTCGGCACTAGCACCTATCCTTGTGGATAAAGGTGCAACGTTTCCCTCTGCCTGTAACCGCATCCAAGTATGCATCCGCCATATACGCACTTCCTAAACCAACCTAGACGTTACGAGCTACGCATCGTACGGTTCCCAGAGACGCTAAAGGCTAGTACATGCTGAAGAGAAGCTGTGCTCTGCAATCCAAAGCCGCACTGGACACGACACAACGCGCCTATCCAAATAACAAGTGTACTCCCCGTGTATGTTTGCGTGGTGGTCGCAGTCGTAATCTGCTGAGACCCAGCTATGCTGAGTCAAAACGTAAGGCCAACAAACAACATCGCGTCCGAAGTTCAGGTGTAAAACTCGTCTGTCCGAAGCTGCGGAATAGCTGACAGATACCAGCCCCTTTTCTAAAGCAAATGCGATAAAAGCGATTTGGATGGAATCGCACCCCAAATAGAATAATCGTCATCTTGGCGCAGAAGCATATCAAAAATATCACTAGACCTAGGTTTACCTAGCCTTGCGCTATAAGCATCGCTCTATTGTTCTCCCCATACCGGAAAAACCCAGCAGCAAGCCCAGCAACGAGCAAAAGCCCAAATCCTGTCGCTACGCATCCCAGGTGACTGGAAATTATTCCCGTGAATGTCACAGCAGCTATGCTGATTTTAAAATTTGGACATCAGGCCAACAAACAAGATGGCATGTTATGCTTGGGTGATCAAGCGATCAGTCAGTAGCTGCATGACACACGAGGGATGACATACAGGCCAACAAACAAGATGGCATGTTATGCTTGGGTGATCAAGCGATCAGTCAGTAGCTGCATGACACACGGGGGATGACATACCCATGATACATAGTGCGATAAAACCCATTGAATGGATTCCATTCCAGAAACACCAATCACTATGACGGTACAGACACGCATCAGAAGCCTTACCTCATTCGGTTTTCCCCTGACTTTCCGCTGGTTTACCTGCCACAACCAGTGCGCAGCTGATCTCCTTTTATGGAAAAAGCTGAGCACCCCTCAATAACCGGAGTGCTGTGAAAAAGTTTCCCAAGACATGGCTGATAAGGAAATTGCTTGAGTGTAACTGCGTCCCCGATACCCTTAGCTCACCGAACCCATTTTGCAGCATTCACAAAACATAAAATGTCTTACGGAACAGCGAATACTACAAATAGATTTTTGCGCTGAAGAATGTGTAGGTAATGCCTCTGGCCAGCAATGGCTGCCACCGACGGAGCTCGGCACTATCATCTGTCTTTGCACGTCCAAACGCGACGTCGCCTTCTGCCTGCAACAATCTCCTTTGAATATCCAACCGCCACATACGCACCAACTGAACTAGAAGAGACGTCAAGCACTTGTCGTGTTTGGTTGCCTAGATATTGTACTTGTAACCTACTGGAATCCAGCTGTGCTGAATCAAAAACGAGCTTTGGGCCAATGGAAAAAATGGCGTGTTATGCTTGGGTATTCAAGTGGTCAGCAAACAGCTGAAAAATGAAGGACGGATACCTTAGCCCTAAACCAAAATGCGGTATACCCGATTAGGATAAAAACCCACTACAAATACAGAAGGCAAAATGAATACACAGAAATATATCAAAAGCATAGCTGACCTTACAATAAGTGTCCGGTAGTCGTCCGCGACAAGCACTGCGCCATTGCTCTCCGTATACCGAAAATGCTGAGCGAAGCGCAAAAGCCCTACACATCTCAGGAGATTGCAGAGAATGTCCAAGAATGTCACAGCTTCAACAATACCATTCGCTCACCAAAACCGCTTTCCTGACATGCACAAACCAAAAGGACCAGATATTGCCTACACAACAACCGCATGCGGCAAACAGGCCTTTGCGGTAAAGAACGTGTAAAGCCCTTAGCCAACAATAATGTTTGCCACTAACGGAGCTGGGCACTACCACCCGTCCTTGTGCATCAAAAGGCAACGTTTCCCTCTGCCTGTAACGGCATCCGGGTATGCATCCGCCATATACGCACTTCCTTAACCAAACAAAACGTCACGCGCTACTCATCGTATGGTTCTTATAGACAGTAAAGGCTAGTGCTTAATGAAGAGAACCTGTGCTCTGCAATCTAGAGCCGCACTGGACACGACACAACGCGCCTACCTAAATAACGAGTGTACCCGTCGTGCTTGTTTGCGCGGTGTTAATTTGCTGGGACCCAGCTATGCTGAGTCAAAACGTAAGGCCAACGAACAGTATCGCTCCCCGTGCTTTGGCGTTCAACTGGTCCCTCAGACGCTAAAGAATAAATGGCGGATACCATCCCCTTTTTGAAGCGGAATGCGCTAAAACTTATTCGGATGAAATCGCATTTCTAATGCAGCAGTCGTCGTCTCGGCGCAGGATCATATCGAAGGCATCATTAGACCTGCGTTTATGTAGCCGTCCGCTGGTTCGTTTGCAACAAACAGTTCAGTATTGCTTTCCCTATACCGACAATGCTGAGCAACGTCAAATATTCCGGATGCTGGCGCGACGCACCTCAGGAGACTGCAGAGAACGTCCATGAATATGACAACTTGCACAATACCCTTCGCTCACTTAACCTGCATTCAAGAGATTCACAAATGCAAGGACAAGAAATTGCCTACACGATAAACGGATCCCGCCAATCGACTTTTGTGACATGGAGACGAGAAATGCCCTGGGAAAACAATAACGCCTGCCATTGGCGGAGCTCGGCACTACCACCTGTTCCTGTGCAACACCGCTCAATTCTTCCCTCTGCCTGTAACCGCATGCATCCTGGTGTGCATCCGCCAGGTACGCACTTGCTGAACAAAACCAGACGTCATGCGCTACGCATCCTACGGTATAGACGCTAAAGGTTAGTGCATACTGAAGGAAAGCTGTGCTCTGCAATCTAAAGCCGTACTAGACGACATAACGCGCCTCTCCAAATAACGAGTGTACCCGCCATGCATGCTTGGGTGGTAATCATAGTCATAATGTGCTGAGACCCGGATATGCTGAATTAAAACGTAAGGCCAGCGAACAAATCGCGTCCTAAGTTTGGGTGTAAAACTAGTCTGTCAGACGCTGAAGAGTAGATGACGGACACCACCCCCTTCTTTAAACGAAATGCGATAAAACCAATTCAGAGGAAAGTGCATTCCTAATCCAGCAGTTGTCTTCTCGGCGCAGAAGCATATCGAAGACATCACTAGACCTGGGTTCACCTAGCCCTGCGCTATAGGCAGTGCGCTATTAATCTTCCTATACCGAAAAAACCTAGCAACACACAAAAACGCAAACTTAACAAACAAAAACGCAAATGTTGTCGCTACGCATCTCAGGTGACTGCAGAGTATTTTCCTAAACGTCACAACAGCTATGCTGAATTTAAAATTCGGATATCAGGCCAACAAACAAGATGGGGTTTTGTTCTTGGGTGATCAAATGGTCAGTCAGTTGTTGCATAACAGAGGAGTAATGACATACCCGTGATTGATAATGCGATAAGACTCAATTGAATGGAATCCCATTCCAGAAATAGCAATCGCATGACGGTGATGACACGCATCAGAAGCCTTACTTCATTCGGTTTCACCCTGGCCGTCCGCTGATTCATCTGCCACAAGCAGTTTGCGATGGGTTTCCCTTTTCAAAAAAAGCTGAGCAAGCCACAATCGCCGGAGTGTTGCCACAAAGCATCCAAGACACGGCTGACAATGATCTTTATTAAATGTAACTGCTTCTCCAATACCCTTAGCTCACTAAAGCCGTTTCGCACCATTAATAAATAGAACGACATGAAATGCCTTACGGAACAGCGAATGCCGCAAATAGGTATCCGCGGTTAAAAATGTGTAATGTCTTGGGGCAATAATAATGCCTGCCACCGGCGCACCTCCCGATTAGCCCCTGCCCTTGTGCGTTCAAGAGCGATATTGCCTATTGCCTGCAACCTACTTCGGCTATCTAACCGCCACATACGCACCAGCTGAACCAGACAAGGCGTTTTGCACTATGCATGGTACCGCTCCCATGTGCTGTAAAATGTGATGCGTACTGAAGCGAAACGGTGCTCTGCAGTAAACAGCCGCACTAGACACAATCGACCTAGGCAATTATGGAGTGTATCCGTCGTGCTTGCTCACCTGAATATTGTACTCGTAACCTGTTGGAATGCAGCTGTGCTGAATCAAAAGCGAACCTTAAACCAACAAAACAGATGACATACTTTGCTTGGGTGGTTAAGTGGTCAGCAAGCAACTGCAAATAAAAGACAGATTCTATAGCCCTTAAACGAAATGCGGTAAACCCGATTGGGTTAAACTCCCACTCCAAATACAGCAGTTGACATGAATACACAGAAATATATCAAAAGTATAGTCGACCTTCTTACATTAGGAATCCGCTGTCCATCCGCTACAAGCAGTGCTCTATTGGTCTCCCTATGGCCACAATGCTCAGCAGCGCCCAACGCCCTACGCATATCAGTAGACTGCAGAGAATGTTCATGAATGGGACAGCTTGCACAATACCCTTCGCTCACCAACCCGCTTTCCTGGCATCCATACACACAGGAAAAGCATTGCCTACGGATGCCGCAAACAGATCGTTGCGGTAAAAAATGTGTAATGCCTGGGCCAACAATAATGTCTGCCATTGACAGACCTCAGCATTACCACCTGTCCTTGTGCAGCAAAAAGCAACGTTTCCCTCTGCCTGTAACCGTATCCGGGTATGCATCCGCCAGATACGCACTTCCTTAACCAAACCAGACGTCACTGCGCTACGCATCGTACGGTTTCCATAGACGCTAAAGGCTAGAGCATACTGAAGTGAAACTTTGCTCTGCAATCCAGAGCCGCTCATGGCACAACACAACGCGCCTGTCCAAATAACGAGTGTACCCACCGTGCATGTTTGGGTGGTTTGCGTGGTGTTAATTTGCTGGGGCCCAGCTATGCTGAGTTAAAACGTAGGGCCAATAAACAATATCGCGTCCTATGTTCGGGTGTTCAACTGTTTTGTCATGACGTCCAGAATAGGAGCGAATCCCTGTCTTTACACGGAATGCGATAAAACCGATTTCAAAGGACTTTTAGTCCAAATAAAATAATCGTTATCATGGAGCAGGAGCATATCGAAGACATCACTAGACCTGAGTTCATCGAGGACCCCGCTCGCTCGTTCGCTATAAGCATTTTGGTACTGCTCTACCTATACCAACGAAGCTCAGCAACGCCAAATATTCCGGATGCTGGCGCAACGCATCTCAGGAGACTGCAGAGCATTTTCATGAATGTGACAGCTTACACAACACCCTTCGCTCATCTAACCGGCATTCCTGGCATGCGCAAACGCAAGGACAAAAAATTGCTTACACGATAAGCGGATGCCACAAGTAGGCTTTTGCAGTAAACAATGTCCAATGCCCCAAGAAACCAAATAATGCCTGCCAATGACGGAGCTCGGCACTACCACCTGTCCTTGTGCAGCAAGAGCCAACGTTTTCTTCTGTCTATAACCGCATCCGGGTATCCGTCCGCCAGATACGCACTTCCTTAACCAAACCAGACTTCACGCGCTACGCATCGTACGGTTTCCATAAACGCTAAAGACTAGTGCATACTGAAGAGCAGCTGTGCTCTGCAATTCAGAGCTGCAATGGACACAACATAACGCGCCTATCCAAATATGGAGTGTACCCGCCGTGGATGTTTGCTTGGCGGATGAGGTTGTAATCTGCTGGGACCCAGCTATGCTGAGTTAAAACGCAAGGCCCACGAACAGTATCGCGTCCTATGCTTTAGTGTTCAGCTGGTCTGTCAGAGGCTGCAGAATATATGACGAATAGATGTCCCCCTATTGACACGCAATGCGATAAAACCGATTCGAATGGAATCCTATTCCAGATAAAGAAATCGACATGCGTACCCAAACATTTGTCATAAGCATAGTCGAACCCCTTTCAATAGGAGTGGCGTGATCCTCCCGTAAAAGCAGTGATTTACTGCTCTCCGTATACCGACATTCCTGAACAATGCGCACAAGCATGCGCATCTCAGGAGACTGCAGAGAATTGCCATGAATGTGACAGCCTGCAAAATATTCTTTGCTCATCAAAGCCGCTTTCTGTACATGCACTAACGCAAGAACAGAAAAGTGCGTACACGACAAAGGGATGCCCCAAGCAGGTGTTTGCTGCAAATAATGTCCAATGCCCTCGGCCAACAATAATACCTGCCATTGATGGACCTCAGCACTACCACCTATCCTTAAACATCCAATCGCAACGTTGCCGTTTTCCTGTAACCGCATCCGGGTATGCATCCGCCAGATACGTACTTCCTGAACCAAACCAGACGTCACGCGCTACGCATCGTACGGTTTCCATAGACGATAAAGGCTAGTGCAAATTGAAGAGAAGCTTTCCTTTGCAATGTAGAGCCGTACTGGACACGACATAACGCGCCTATCCAAATATGGAGTGTATCCGTTGCGCATGTTTGCGTGGTAATCGTAGTAATAATTTGCTAAGACCCAGCTATGCTGAGTCAAAACGTAGGGCCAACGAACAATATGACATCCTATGCTTTGGTGTTTAACTGGTTTGTCAGAAGCTGCAAAACATATGGCCCGTCCTTTTCATTAAACAGAATGAGATAAAACCAATTCGGATGAAATCCTATTCCTAATACAGCAATCGCCATCATGGAGCAGAATCATATCAATGAGGTACTAGCCTTGCCTTCACTTAGCTTTCCGCTGGTTCGTTCGGTACAAGCAGAGCGCTATTGCTTTTACGGACAATGCTGAGCAACGTCAAATATTCCGGATGCTGTCGGTGCGCATGCCGGGAGACTGCAAAGAATTTCCATGAATGTTACAGATTGGGCAATAACATTCGTTCACAAAACCCGTTACCTGGCAGCCACAAACGTAAAAACAAAACATTGCCTACACGACAAACGCATGCCGCAATCACATATGTGCGGGGAAGAATGTGTAAAGCCTTGGGCAAAAAATAATGCCTGACAACAGTGAAACTCGGCGCTACCATCTGCCTCTGTGCAGCAAAGAGCAACGGGTCTTTCTACCTGTAACCGCGTCCGGTTATCCATCCGCCAGACACACACTAGCTGAACCAAATCAGACGTCACGCGCTACGCAAAGTACGATTCCCACAGACGCTAAAAACTAGTGCATACTGAAG
>JRZD01000241.1:0-10016 GCA_000826945.1 Eimeria nieschulzi
AGATGCTGACAGTGAGCAGCCAAATCTTCTGTCTTTAGTTATTTTAATACTTTTGGTTCAATAAACTAACCTCTTGAATAAGCAGACAGATCTTCATTCTTTTTTTTATACCTCTGGTTTGCAAAAATAACCTCTTGAAAAAGCAGCCAGATCTTCACTAGATTTTTAGATACTTTTGATTTAATAAAATAACCTCTTAATTAAGAGGGCTTTTGAGAGACAAAGAAAAGAGTTGTTCATGGAGGCCATAAGAATGTGCAGCTTCTCTTAGAGCTTTCTCTCGTCAGATTTTTGTGTTTTTTGCAGGAGTTTCAAAACGCGCTGTTGATGGGAGTCGGGCCAGACAAATTGAAGAACGCTTCCAGCAGGTCCTTGGAGAGAATTTTTTCGCGGCCAGCCCGCGATATTATCGTAAAGTACGCAGACGGGTCCGCCTTAGATCCGACAGCGCAGGTGCAAAAGAAGGTTGAGAATGTGAAAGTGGTAGTTGATCAAAACATCAAAAAAATGCTCCAAAATCAGGGAAATATAGAAGAACTCGCTCACAGGACAGATACGTTGGCCACCACTGCAAAACAATTCAAACAAGATGCAACACAAGTCAAATCTATCACTTGGAAACAGAAAATGGGGCTGACAGTTGTCCTGGGATTCCTCCTTGCTGCCACGCTAGCGTATATCGTATACTCCCTTGTGGATCTGCTGGCATAATAGCTATCTAAGCAGCCTGTATTCTTCTTTGTCCAGCACCAACAAGTTCGTTGGGATTTGCTGAATAGACCAACGCAGCAGCGAGAGCCGCAGCGGACATCTAAAACCACCAAGGTGTGGACTGTGTGCGTCTGCCTATCTGTACGGCAAAGGCAAGACGCAGTTTCAAGTTTAAGAACATGCGTTTTAGTTTCTGTTACAAAACACATGACGGTGTGGCCTGAACTATATACCAGTCAGTCCTAGGCTAAAGTAGCTCCTGCTAGGGAGAATATGTCCTTGCAGTTTAGCAAGAAGCTTCCCCCAAAGGGAACAAGGGAGGCCAGGCCCTCCAGCCTTCCTCGCACGGCAATTCTATGGTCAGCGTTGTTGCAAACGCTGTGTTGTTTAAATTACCATTAGAAAAGCATGGTGTGCAGAGCTGCTCTCTTCTCCTTCGAGCAGCGCTGTTGTTACAGTCGCGGCTCAAGCAGTATTTGCATTTCACTAAACAAAAGTTTTGAACAGTGAACACGTTGGAAACCATGGCATATATGCCACACTTGGTGCAGCTGGGACTTGTGGTTTGTTTTGCCGGAGCACAAGTCGAAACGTAAGAAAAATCCAGCAAAACTGTTTACGAACGACTTTTCAAAGACAATCCAAGACCTACTTTGTTCACCTTGCCCATGAAGATCGCCTGCTCCATATGTTTTCCAGAAAAATCAATGCATCTCTTTGGCACAAGTGCCACACAATCCATATCAATGAAAGGATATGTAAAGTCGAACTTGTCAAAGCGTATGATCTGAGACAAAGTTAAAATAAAATAAGTCAATAATACAACTGATGGGAAATACAACTGGTATTAAACTAATACCATTCATTTAAGACCTTCATTAAATACCATTCATTCAATACCATTCATTAAATACCATTCGAACAATACCATTCATTAACTATTATTCATTAAATAGCATTCATTAAATACACTTCATGAGATACAGTTGGGATTGTTTGTTACCTCGTTGTTGTGGAGTCCCAAGAGGAGCAATTCTTTCAATTCAAGATCTTCTGCCGACGGTAGAATCGTGAGATCTCCTTTGAAATCGCGAACAAGTTTAAAAAAACTGCAAATGCCATGCAGATAGTCCTGCTTCACCTGCAGACAAAACAAAAGACCCTGTGACCGCTGCTGGAGATGCAAACGCTTCATAGACAACAAAAAAATATTCTAATTAAGAGCCTCTTCTACCCTGGAATAGTACAAAGTCTCTTGTCTGACGAAACATGCAGTGGTAATCCAGCAGTACCCCTCCTCATCTCAACAAGCAAAAGACAGGAAGATCTGATGCCTGATCTCTACAAGATAATCCCTACGACAAAAACCCATCAGTGTTTACGTCTCTAGACGTTTTCTTCTCTCCTTGCAAAACCACCCGTTCCTTTTTGGTGTACTTGAATTGCGGAACTTTCACATGAGGGGTTAAAATGGCAACGGCCTCTGGCACGTAAGCCGGACTCCAAATTGCCACCCATTTTTCCTGAAGTTTCATAAAAACACAAAATGTTCTCTCCTGCTTCTTTTTAATAACTTCATCAAATTCTATTTGTACTTTCACGCCTGTTATTTTATTTCCACTTTATGTATTTTCTCTTCCCCCGCGTTATAAGCTTTCTATCCGTTTTCTACAAAATGCAAGCATTGAAAATGGCGTGCTTGCCTGAGTTTTGTCGTATACCAGATAGCAGCCCTTCTGGTCTTCACTGACGGTTACGCTTCTCCTCCTATTCGAGGGTTCTGGGAAAGATGTTGGAATGATATTAAATTCATTTTCTTCCGGCTGTTTATCACCAGATGCAGCATTTAATTCCGTCACTGGCTGTTCATGGCCATCGCCATGGTCAAAAACGTTTGACACAACTATGTTCATGGTTGGCTGACCTCTGTGGAAGATTTCCCTCGTAGTGTAGTGGAAAGTAATGCCTGCAAGGGACATGAGATAGCAAAAATACCCTATCTAAACGCAAAAAACAAAACCATTCTTTTTATTCCAAGATAATCAAAATTCCTCCATGAAATTCAGTGAATTCAGAAACTTCCAAAATGCCAATCGCTGGTTGGATCGCACACCTTGTGAAAGCGCTCGAAACCCTTTGCTTACTGTTTCTGTAAGCATCCAAAATAAAACAAAATAAAGTTAAAACTTTTAATAATAAAACTTTTTATTTTAAAGTCGTTCGATCATCCTCAAAGAAGGAATGTCTTGAGAGTGGAAGGATTGCTTCTAGAGCATGCAATTCGGATGGGCCTGTTTTGCTCGACAATCCGCACACCTCGATATGTTTGCTGGCTGTAGAAACTTCATAAAATAAATTTTATATTGTTAAAGTAATTCGCTTTTTCATAAACGTTACGGCTTCTGTACATCATGGTGTTTCAAGAAAACTGGCTCTTTAAGGTTGCGTTCCGTTTGCTTGCTGTTCCTTTTAGATTCTTCCTAGCATGTTAAAGCAGTTGTTCTTACGTGACTAGCAAATTAATGGTTAGTTTTTATGCATTGTAGATACACATGGTAAGAACGATTGAATAGAGCTGCACTAACGAGACATGGCTAGCTGGATTTGCCAGAGGGGCCAGCCACACCTCAGCACTTCCAGACGCTAACGGCCACAGGCCTTAGCCAACCCCTCAACCCGAGCTATGGCAAGGAGATAGGCCAATGGAGATACACATAAACGAGAAGCCCTCTGCTCAACAAGTCGTCTAATGCCATCGTCTAATCCTTTGTAACCCATGCAGATCCGCTCCTGCATAAGGAATGAATTGGGGGTTTACATCATTGTTAGGAAGGCTCTCTCTGCAAATACCCTCCAGAACGCGCGAGGGAAATTTATGCCGGGAAGATTATGAAGCAAAGAGCCGCTAAACTCTTAAGGGTCGAAACGCAGGAGAAAAAGACCGAGGAATAAACAGCGATAGGATAAAAGAACCACAGGACAGATACACCCCGCCTTCCCTCAGGCAACTAGCCAAGCTGGTCTCGGAATGGCTCGAGTTATGTTGCGCTATTTACAACACCTAAGTTCATACCTCGCTGCACCTTGGATCACTTGTGCGAGAGCGGCTTCGAAAGAAGTTAAAAAAAATAACCTTTTTATTCTTTTAAAAATTAGACTGCGGCTATTTCCCTTGCCATCTTTTTTTTCCAGCTCAGGCTGCAACGCGCTAAACAGAGTTTTGTATTTTTGCAGCGAATAACAACTCCTTAGAGATCAGTCCGTCTGCATATGCATAGGCACATTACCCACGATTGGCCAGAGCAACACTAGCTAGGCATAGCTAGCTGCAGTAACAGCACTAGCCAGGCGAAGCTTACGCTTGCTGCGTCTGTTTTATGTGTTTGAACTCTTTGGTAGACGAAAGGGAAGAGGTTTTGGCAGGGTTAGAGAGACCTGCACTAATCGGCTGTCATCGCCTTCCATTGCCTAAATCCCGAGAGACTTCGGTGTGCTTTTCTCTTCTTACCTCAGCCATTCCAGGGAATACTTCTATTATCAAGTAGCCGCGCAGACACCAACAATAACCTTTTGAGTATTGGAAATGGTCGTCAGTGTGGTTGCTGTGGTTTCGTTAGAGCAGCTCTGCTACACCCAGCAAACCTCCGCTGGCCATACGACTAATAATAATACACTTCTAAAATTACATTTGTTGCTGCTACCGACAAATGCTGAAATTCTGTCTGTTTGGCAATCTCTTCAGGAGATGTGCATCTTCGAACAGTCCTCTGAACAACAACAGGGGAGACTGAAATTAAAAGCTTTTTTATTTTCTTTGGTAAAAATGCTTTTAACGAGGCCTCAGGCCTTCTCGGTTTGCATGCCTCCAACGGCACAGAAACGGCTTGTGCTGCTGCTGCTGCCCCTGGCGCTGCACTGGCTACACCCAGCAGCAAATGCAGCAGTAGCTGCAGCGGTTAGAGCAGCAGAAAGAAAGTCTCAATAAAAGCAAACGACGACTAGGCAAACAACCAAGGAGACGCCTAAGGGACAGCCAAGAAGACAGCCAAAAGGACAGCCAAGGAGACACCTAAGGAGACAGTCAAAAGACACGCCAAGGAGACAGCCAAGGAGACGTCTAAGGAGACAGCCAAGAAGACGTCTAAGGAGACAGCCAAGGAGACGTCTACGGAGACAGCCAAGGAGACAGCCAAGGAGATAGCCAAGTAGATAGCCAAAAACACACCTATGGAGACAGCCAAGAAAACAGTCAAGGAGACAGCCAAGACGACGTCTGAGGAGACAGGCAAACAGATACTTCAGAAGACAGCCAAGGAGATAGCCAGGGAGACAGCCAGGGAGATACCTAAGGAGGCAGCCAAGGAGACAGCCAAGAACACACTTAAGGAGACACCCAAGGAGACAGCTATGGAGACAGCCAGGGAGACACCTAAGGAGACGGCCGAGGAGACAGCCGAGGAGCCAAGACTAACGAGTCCGTGCGAATGAGTAATCCATGCCAAAAAAGATTTGAGCCTCAGACCTCCCCTCTAAAATCTATTTACTTTCTGTTATTCCTGCCGCTGCTGCGGTTGCTGCTCGTTGACATGTGCTACGGTGGACACCACGAATTGTGTTCGTAGCTGCGTTCTGTCGCTGCTTCTTTTGTTGTTGGTGTTGGAATTCCTGCAAGTGGTGCTGCCGTGGCTCCTGCAGCAGCAACGGCTGCGAGACCCCCAAACCAGAAGATTTACTTTGAAGAAGAGCCTTAGAAATGCCTGCGTGTTTTGTTTCTTTAAATTGCAAATGATTGTATTGCCATGGAAACTTTTGGCACGTTTTCTGCCACTTTGGTTGGGTGGCCAGTACACAGCAAACAAAAGGGTATTGGCTGAGGAGCAAAACGAATTTCCAGATAGAAGGTAGCCAGGTGCATCTTGCAAGCAAGCCCCAGCTCTCGCCATTAGATATGGGGGGGGCCGCTTGGGGCCAATCGCGAGATGAAAAGCTTTTTGCTAGGGACCGATCGCAAAGCACCTGGCAGCGTTTCGTGAGGTGTACGGACAGTCCAGCAACAGATCCATTACATTATTGTATACATGCAAGACCACAAACTTTTTCAACATATCGGATGGTGCTCCAACTCTTGCTTCTAGGTGCGGTCAACATGGTTAAAATCACGGCTTCGAAGGGCTCTCTTGAGCTGTACGTACACCAGAAGAGACATGCATCCCTCGCAACAATTCAGAAACGTTTCACAAGCTAAGAACTGGCAGTTTCCGTGGAATTGCATGCAAAGTACTTCCTCCTTTCACTGCAGAGACACTAAAAAGTTCGGCCTACTTTTGGCGGTTCCAACAACTGCTGGATCGTTCCAGTCCAGGCCCATCACCGTAGCGAGAAACCCGCACTTGTCCGCCTGATCAGCTAATACCTGTAAAAATGCACAACTAACGGGACTGATGCCATTTGCAGAATGCGGCGCTCGTAAGATATCTCCAAACAAACAGGTGTACATACACTGCGTTCAACTAGCGGCAATGTGCTTCCCTAGCTCGCAAAAAAATACACTTTCATTGTTTCTGGACTGTCTGTACAGCACAAGAGTGGCACCGGAACACGCACCTTCAAAAGAGGTTTGCCTCCCCCATGGCCCGCTTTGGTGTCAATGTGCGCAATTAGCGGCTTTGATGCAGGCGAGGAGTAGCCAGCGGCATGCTGCAAATGCAAGCCAGCAAACAAATACCAAAACCCAACCCTTTGAAGCCAATAGCAACACGGGACTGCATGCGTTGCGCAAGAGGCTGTTCAGGTGTACCTGCAGCTCCGCTGTATATTTCAGAGAATGAAAGGGAGACACACGATCATCGTGATCGGCTGTCAGAATTAATACAGCTGGTTGTTCGTCGCTCTGCACTATAGAAGGTCGAATGTTGTGCAGCGGAGAGATCCTGTGGCCACTCATACACTTCAAACATTTGGAATGTCAGCAGCCATCCCGTCGCGGCCATTTCATAACATCAGGCAAAGAGAAAATGGTGTACGTACAGCTGCTAGGCCGCCTACAAGAACTGCTTCGCAGCATGTGTGTATAGACAATATATAATAGATAACATATATTACATAATATATAATATATAGTATATAATATGTATTAATATGCACATTAGAGATAGAATGAGAAGCACAGCTGCTAGGGCGTTTGTGAAAGATGTTCCGAAGCAGATTCTGCTCGTGTTACCGTTAGATTCAACTCCTCGTCCTGCGTAGAACGGACATACTTGTAAATGTGTTTGAAATCTTCCTCGTCATCGGGGTTGCCGTAGTCACTCATCCTGAATCCCGACAAGAGATGGTGTACATACACCCGAAAACAACAACCGTCAAGCTTCCTCCCCCCCTCCCAATCACTAATAACCATTACAAGCACCCCTCTCCTCCCTTTGCAAATCACGTAGTAAAAGTGTAGTTACCACGCATAGCCAATGGTGAACTTGTGGAAACGCAAAAGGTCCATCACACCAACATCAGCAATGACAGCTCTAAACAAATCAGGCCGCTGGTTGGCACAGGCAGCGACAAGAAGGCCTCCGTTAGAGCCGCCCATGATGGCCAGCCTGAGGAATGCATGCAAAGCCCCAATAATTGAGATAATGGAAGTGCTAATTATTTAGGTGAATGGGTTGTTATGTATTTAAATGGACTTCCAGCTGTAACGGACAGATAAGGAAATAGTCTTTGTACGTAACGCATCCCAATACTCAGGAAATGTGAAATACAAAAAACATTAGGCTCAAAATGGCAATTCAAAATCGGAAGAAAAAGCATTTCAAATGAAAACGCCCCCATAATAAACGTATTAATGAAAAACAATAAATGTAAAAAATTATTGATCGCAAAAGACGCATTAACAAGCAGCCTACAAGGCACGGCATGGACGGCACACGGCACAGCAGCGCCAAAGAACCTGCTTTGCTTCCATGGGTTGTTTCCAGTGTACTTGAAACGCGGGGAATCTGGGAGGACAATTCAGAGAAGTGCTCACTTGCTGGAACTGGTATATCTCTTCTCAATGATATATTCGGCTGCCCTCTGGAAGTCGTCGTAGCTTATCTGCGCATTCCAACGGAGCAGCACAAACCACAGAAATAATAGCTTTATTCCCATTCCTATTCGGGCCTGGCTAACTCGGGTGTATGTACACCGTACTTGTTTCGTCGATTTTATCGCCGCCTTGTACCATTCAATGCCGTATTCACCCCCCCCGCGAATGTTGGGAATTACAACATTTAATCCCAAGTATAGAGTGCAAACAGCCAAAAACACCGAAAAGTGCGGCATCAGAGATATGTTGAAACTGAGAAAAACAACAAGTTACAGATCACAACTTCAAAACGAACCAGTTAACCGGCTGTATGGAGAGCTGCTGAGACGCAGGGGAATGGGAGAGCAACAGCAAGCACTTAGATGATTTTCTGCTGTGTTTGGTTGTTGTATTGCGTGTTTTCTGTTTACATCTAAATAGCTCTCGTGATTCACTAGTAAAGAGCCAGTTTTGAAAACGACTTTATTTCTCCACATCTGCTACAGATGAAAAACAATGAAAATATCTCATTCCATCAGCTATCCACTTCGGCTTGGCATGCAGGCGACTTGTGTGATAACAAAGGTGATCTTAGTCCCGGAAAAAGAATAGTAGTTAATTGGCTAAGCAAGGATGTTCTTACCCTCCATATCCGTAGAGAAGCGTTGGCTGGGGGCCTCGCTCCTCCCACCCCTTCCGTCTCATGAGGAACATTGGAATTTCTGTCTCGTCTTTGCTTTTGTAAAACTCCTGAGTTACTTCCAATAAATCAAGAGGCAAATCCGCTATCTGCACAAAAGGAACAACACATATTCACCTTCTCCATTCTAGACTGATACCGGATTAACAGAGAAACAACATCGGATTCATCCCCTCTCCTTGCCAGGCGATGTGTGCCATGTGCTGTTCCTGTCTGCACAGCTCAGCCCCAGCAAAGTAAGATTCCGTAGCCAAGCCAACAGGCAGAGCGAAATGGAATATTACATTTGTGAACAGATGTGTTCCTTAAAGCGCGATGTCCGATGGTGTTCAGTCAGTGCGTGTCTGGCAAATGACTAGCCGACGGCACTTTGAAGCACTCTTGCTGTAAATACACTTTGTGGTGTTGATGAAATTCAGGAGGAGGAATCGTGAGGGCTTACTGTGGTGCGTCTCAGGATGTCGGTTTCAAAACTGCCGCTCTCTACGTCAACATCAAAAATAATTCGTGGAATGTTGAAACTTGTCACGCTGAAAAGGAAATGGTTGTCTTTTCTCTCTCCTGAAAAATCGTAAATTGTGCCCACGGGGATCTCCAGAGGTCTAATCAACGCGCCATCCATGTGGTGTACGTACAGCCGAGATTTTACATCCTCGGTGTAATGAAGCATCAATTTATCCTCTGCAAAGGCCCGCACGTCTTCTAGCACTGCACGTGCCTCAGGGACAACATCTACCATCGGATATCCTGTTCACAACAAAAATACAAAAACAAAAACAAGAATAACACCTCCTTTTATCGTTTTTTTATTGCTGCTCACCGGCAATAAATGTTTTTTACATCCATGCCGCAAGAGAAAACCACTAAAAATTTATTTCATTTATATTTTAAAACGGCAATAAATTTAAAAAGAGAAAAAGTCGATTTCGTTCTGCTCGCCACTGACACATTTTAATAAGCGTGGACAACGGGGCCCATTTGCTCTTTTAATTTCAAAACATCAGAAATAAGAATACCGCAATGGCGATCTCTCCATGACCTGCCTGGCTGCCTAATATCCACTTTTATTATTTTGTTCTTCGGCGCATTTCGGTTCGTAGAGAAGAGGAAAACAGGGCCGTCATTCGCCACATATTCATAATCGGCCTCAAACGTTTCGTCTATCTTCATCCACTCCAAAGAGCTGTAAGCCTCCACAGGCCCAGAGGGATCAGGCAGCTTGCCGATCCACAGTTGGCAAACCTGCATACCCGCAGAATGTTCATGAAGTTTATCTGTGTATCTCATTTCATGCATAAGGCGAGACTAGGCAGAAGGGAATTCCTTTGGGGTGATAAGGAAAACGGCGAAAAGGCGTCGAACTCACAGGTTCGCAACTTTTTGTAATTTTCGTAACCAAATATTTCTGATCTTCTGTCACTTTCACGTCCGTAAGCCAAGTTGGCTGATCCGGGAAATCAAGCACCAGAACATCTTTTTCTTGCGGCGTGTTCAGTTTATGGCAGTAAAGCTGAATAATAAATAAAAAGCAAACGGCAAAAA
>JRZD01009980.1:0-33873 GCA_000826945.1 Eimeria nieschulzi
TGCTCGATTGCTCTCCTCATACCGAAAACTCTAACCAACCCGCAAAACGCCCAAAGCTCTCTTTACGCATCTCAAGACACAGAAAATCACTTTCCTTCATTTAACTGCTTGACCAGTACCCTTGCGTCGCCAAATCCATTTCGCGGAATCAATAAACACAAGGATGGGAAACGCCCTACGACACAAGCGGATGCTGCAACTACGCTTATGAGGCCAAGAATGTCCAATTCTCTTTACCAACGTTGAGGGCTAGCAATGGAGCCCGCTTCTACCATATGCCCATTTGTCTCCAGGCGTGGATTCCCTTTTGCCTTGCAACCGCCTTCTGTTATTCATTTGCCAAAACACGCGTTCGCTGCACTACAACGAAAGTCATGCGCTACGAGGTACAGATGGCTCGACTAGTGTTGCAGCCACCCGTGCGTGTCTGTCTCGCTAGCAGAGTCGTAATCTGCTAGAAGCCAGCCATACTAAAGCAAAAGCCCCGGCCAATGACCACCATCCTGTTTTACGCTTGCGTCGTCAACTAATTAGCCAGCACTACAAAATAGGAAGTGGAAGCCATTTTAATGAAACAAATGCGATAACAGCAAGTCAATTGCAATTTCATTCCAAATGAACCAATTGCCATAACGACATAGAATCACATTAAAAGCATTATCATACTTCCGTCCAGCCTAGGTGTATGTTGTTCGTCCGCTAGAAACAGTGCGCAATAGCCCCGCTTGTAGAAAAAAGCTTAGCAATCCCCAAAAACCCGAATGCTGTCTCTATGCATCTCAAGACAAAGAGAGCAGCATTTCTTTTGTTTAGCTGCTTTCCCAATATCCGTACGTCATCAAATCCATTCTGCGACATTCTTAACCGCAAGGATGGGAAACGTCCTACGGCACAAACAGATGCTGCAACTAGGTCTCTGCGGCGAGGAAAGTGCAATGCTCTTGACCAAAACTGCTGCGGGCAACGGAGTCTGTCTCTACCATCTGTCCTTGTGCGTCCAAATCGCCGTATGCCTGCAGCTGCCTTCTGTTATCCATCCGCCAGGCACGCACTAGCTGAATCATAGAACAAGTCATGCTCTATGGAACAGATGGCTCTACGTGTGTCGTATACCCCAGTGCTTGTTTGCGTAGATTGTGGAGTTGGCATCGGCTGGCTTGTGCGTTGACAAAAATACTCAACTGCTCTGCGTCAAACACAAAAGGCCCAAAAGCAGCAAAACCCCAAATACTAGCACTATCCATCTCAAGAGATGGTTGGAACGCTCCCTTAAATAACGGCTTGCCCAATACCTTTGCGTCAGCAAACCCATTTTTGGCATACATAAACGCAAGGACAGGAAATCGCATACGAGAGCAACGGATGTCGCAACCATGCCTTTGGCACTAGGAATATGTAGCGTCATTAACCAACAATGCGGGCCACCAACGCTTGACACTACCATATGTATCTGTACATCCAAACGCGACGCAGCTGCCCTCTGCCTGTATCCGCCTTCACACACAAACTGAACCAAAACATGGGTCATCCGCTACGAGACAGATCGGTCCACGAGTTTCATTTGCAGCCATGCTCTGCTTGTGCGCGTAACTACAGTAGTATTGATCTGGTGGGATCCATCTATACAAAATCAAAATCTCGGACCAGCCAACAAGATCAGTTCTTGTGTTTAGGTGTCTAATAGGGCATTTAACAGCACAGCTGCAGAATAAGGGACGGATATCATATCTTTGAAGCGAAATGCATTGAAGCTGTCCTGGTGAATTCCACTAGAAATAAAACAATCGCCAACAACACAGAAACATAAAGAAAGTTATTAGTATTTTTGCATCCACCTTAGTTGTACGTTGTTTCGTTTGCACCAAGCGATACGCTATTGCTCTCCTTATACCAAAAACTCTGAACAGCATACAAAAACCCAAATGCTACTCCTACACATCTTACAAGAGGACAACAAACTTTTCTGCATGTAACTGGCTGCTCAATATTCTTGGGTCACGAAATCCATTTTGGGGCCTTCATAAACTCGAGGGAAGGAAACTGGCCTACAATACAAATGGTTGCTAAAACTATGCCTTCGCAACCAAATGTGCGTAAATAAATGTCGCTAAAATTTTTTTGCAGCCATGAGCGCGCTATGGCTATGGTCAAAAATGCCTGCTACCAACGGAGCTTGGCACTATCATCCATCCGTGTACGTCCATGCATGACGCTGCCCTCTTCCTCCAATTGCCTTCGGCTGTTGATCAGCCAGACACGCACTTGCTGAATCACAACAGATGTCACGACCACGGGATACAGATCCCTTGACTAGTGTCGCAGACCGCTATGCGCGTTCGAGTCACTACCGTAATTGTAAGCTGCTAGACATCAGCTGTACTAAACTAAGATATCGGGCCAACAAACAAGAGCCCGTCGCACGTTTGGGCGGTCTCTCGGTCAGTCAGCCGATGCAAAATAGACCATCGCACTGGAAGGTAATGGGATAAAATAAAATCGAAAGGAATCTCACTCCTAATACAGCAAACGCTGTGACGGCACAGAGACATATCTAAAACATTACTATGCTTCCGTCCGCCTTAGCCACCCATTGGTTCGTCCGACACAAGCAGTCCTCTAGTGCTCTCCATTTACCAAAATGCTGCGCAGCGCGTAAAAATCCGAATGCCGGATCTATTCATCTGAATAGAACGCAGAAAGTTTTTTTAAATGCAAATGCGTGCCAAGTGCCTTTCAATAAACAAACTCATTTCGTGGCATCCAGAAGGCACAAGAACAGGCGTTCTATGGCGCAAACAGGAACTGCAACGAGTCGTTTGCGGCCAATCTAGTGTAAACGGATGCTACATGCATACCTTTGTGGCCAAGGATGAGTAGCGCCTATGTCCAACAATGACTGTCACCGACGGAATCTGACTTTGTGCGTCCAAGCTTGACGCTGCCCTCTGCTTCCTACCATCGTCGAATTTTTATGCACCAGACACGCACAAACTCAACCCGAACAAACGCGAGGCCCGGCAGAACAGATCGACCCATTAAGTGGTATACCCTCATGCTTGTTAGCGTAGGTAGCCATAGTCTGCCTGTAACCGGCTACACTGATTGAGAAAACGGGACAACAAGGAACATCTTGTTTCGCGCTTGGGCTTTTATTCGTCGATCTTCAGCTGTAGAATAAGAGACGGATACAATCTCGTTGGAAGGAAATGCGATGAAACCGAGTAGGAGGGAATCCCACTGAAAATCCAGCAGTCGCCATGACGACACAGATATATATTAAAATCATTACTATTCGTGCGTTTACTCCAGCTGCTTGCTGGCTCCCTGGCCGGAAAGAGTTTGCGTGGCCTCTCCTTATACCGAAAGTTTAGCAACGCGCGAAACTCTGAATGCGGCATCCAAGAATCTTAACAGACGGTGAAGGATTCCCGCGAATATAAGTGCTTGCCTAATATGCTCATATCACCAATGCCGTTTCGTGGCATTCATCAGCATAAGGACAGGAAATGGCATACAAGACAAACGGATGACGCACGTATGCCTTTGCGGCTATAAAAGTGTGGTGTCCTTGACCAACAATGCCGGCCACCGACGCTCGACACTACCATCTGTAGTTGTAAATCCAAACCCTTCACACACAAACTGAACCAAAACAGGGGTCATCCGTTACAAGAGAGACCGGTCAGCGAGTTTCCTCTGCAGCCATGCCGTGCTTGTGCTCACAGCTACTGTAGTAGTATTCTGTTGGAATCCAGCTATACTGAATCGAATGCTCAGAACACCCAAGAAGATCGGTTCTTGTGTTTAGGTGTCCAATAGGTCAGTTAGCAATGCAGCTGGAGAATAAGGGACAGATATCATACCTTTGAAACAAATTGCTTTGAAACTGAGTCAGATGGAATTTCACTCGAAATACAAAAATTGCCATAACAAAAGAAATGGGAATATCATTAGCATATTTGTTTTTACCTCAGTTGTTCGTTCGCTTATTAGCTAAAAAAAGTATGTTATTGCTCGCCTTATACCAAAAATTCTGAAAAACTCACAAAAACCCGTATGTTACTTGTAAACATCTTACGAGAGAACAGAATTTTCCTGCATGTGACTGCTTGCTCACTGCTCTTGCGTCATCAAATTTATTTTGCAGTATACGTAAGCACAAGAAGAGGAAACTGGCCTATGGGGCAAAAGGTTGTCGGAACTATCCGTTCGCAGCCAAGTTTGTGTTCACAAAAGCGACAAGTATTTCTTTGCGGCCAAGAGCGTGCAACGGCCATGGCCAAAAATGCCTGCTACCGACGCAGCTCGGGACTACCATCTATCCTTGTGCATCCAAGCGCAGCCCCCTGTCTCTAACAGCTTACGGCGAGAAACGTACGTGCTACAACAGACCAAAGGTCACGAAATGCCTTTCGTAGGGTTTGTATATCATGCAGTAAACGCTGGTTCGCGCTGACGAAAATCTGCTTTTCTGCATTCCAGAGGCGCACTGGACACAAAGCCTCTTTCAAAGTATGGAGTGTACCTTCGTGCTTGTTCGAGTTGTTACAGTTGTCGTAATCTTTTGGGACCGAGCCATATTAAAACAAAGCAATTATGCCAACGAATAAAAGCGTGCCTTGTGTTTGGGCTTTATAATTGGTGAGTCAGAAGCCGCAAAAAGGAAGACAGATACCATCTTTTCGAAAGGGAGTGTGATAAAACCGAGTTGAATGGAAGCCCACTTCAAATACAGCAATCGCCTTGACAACAAAGAAACATATCAAAAAGCCATCACTATGCTTGCGTTTACGCCAGCTGTCTGTTAGTTCATTCCTTGCAAACAGTGCAGTACTGCTCTCCTTATACCGAGAACCTTAGCAATGCGCACAAATGCGGATGCTTTCCTTACTCATCGTAACAGACGGCAGGGAGAGGATGTGAATTTAGCTGCATGCCCGATACCCTTTAGAGACCAAACCCATTTTGTGGTATTCACAAACGCAAGAATAGGAAACAGCATACGGAACAAAGGCATGCGGCAACTATGCCTTAGGGGCACAAAAGTGTACCTCCCTTAGACAACAATGCCTGCCACCGACGGACCTCGTCACGAACATCTGCCCTTATGCATCGAAGCGTGACGTTGTCCTCTGTCTGAAACCTTTTCTTTGTATTCGTGCTTTAGAAATGCACATGCTGAACAAGAACAGAAGCCGCGCGCCACGTAATTGATCGTTCAACGAATGCCGTATACCGCCGTGCTCGTTTTTCGTGATTACTGTAGTCGTAATCTTCTGCGCCCCACCTCTACCAAAAGAGACAAGCAGGCCAACGAACAAAAACTCGTTTCATGGCTAGGTGTTCAACAAGTCAAACAGCAGCGCAGCTTCAGAATAAAGGGCGGACTCCATCCCCTTGAAACGGAATGCGATAAAACTGAATCGGATAGAACCCCAATCCAAATATAATAATCGCCATGACGACACAGATACATGTCAAAACCATTACTATAACTGCGTCCACGCTTTCCGTTTGCTGGTTTGTCCACTACAAGCAGTGGGCAAGTGCTCTTCTTACAGGAAAAAGGTTGAGCAACGGCTAAAACCTGGATGCCGTCTGTAAGCATATTCCTAACATACAGCCAAGCATTGCTATGAATATAGCAGCTTCGCCAACACTTTTGCATCACCAAACCTATTTTGTGCCATCTAAAAACACAAAGAAAGAAAAGGGTCTGCAGAAGAAATGGATGCCGCAAGTATGACGTTCCGCCAAGAAAAGTGTACTTCGTTTGGCCAGCAAAGCCTCGCACCGACAGACCTCAGCACTAACCTTTCTCCTTCTGTGTTCAACCGCTAGATTGGCATTTGCCTACAATTTCTTTCGGCTACTGGAACTCACAAAATGAACAAGAACAGATGTCACACGCCATGGAACATATCGCTCGACTGGTGAAGTATACCACCGTCCCTTTGTGCGCGGTTACCTTACTGGTAGCTTGCTGAAATTCAGCTGCACTAAATAAAAAGCTCGGGGCAATGAGCAAGTTTGCTTCTCATGCTTGCCTGTTTAGCTGTTCAATCAGCAGCGCAGCTGCTGAATAGATGGCAGACCCTATCCTGCTAAAACAGAATGCGACAAAACCGCGTTAGAGTACCGTGTCAACAAAGAAACATATTTAAACAATACTATACATGCGTTCACCCTAGCCGTCGGCTGGCTCGTCGGATACATGCACTGCACTATTGCTTTCTTTATACCGAAAAGCCAAGCAACGAGCAAACTCCCAAACGCTGTCTGGGCACCTCAAAGACAGCAAAGCATTTTTTTTAATGTAGCAGCTTGTCCCACACTCTGGCTTCACCAAATCAATTTAGTGGCATCCATAGGCACAAGAACAGGGCATTACCACCGTCTGCTCTTGTGCCTTTAAGCGACGTTATCCCCTGCCCAGAACCGCCTTTGCTACGCATCCTTCAAAAACGCACACACTGATCCAGCAGTCACGCGATACATAACAGATTAGATTACGAAAAGCGCATACTGCCGTTCTTGTCCACGTGGCTACCGGCATAGTAATATGTGGGACCTAGATATACTGAATCGAAAAGTTTGGCAAACGAACAAGATAGTGTTTTGTGCTCAGTTGTTCAGTTTGTTGGTTATCAGCTGCAGAATCGAGCGGGGATACAAGCCCCCTAAAACGGAATGTGATAAAACGAGTCGGATGCAACCCCACTGCAAAAGCAGCAAATCACCATACGGACACATATTAGTGTACTCGCATCCTACTTTGCCACCTGCTGGTGCATCAGCTGCAAGCAGCGCGCGATGCCTCTCTTTACGCCAAAAGGCTTAGCAACGCCCCAAAACCCGAATTTTGTGTCTGCCCATACCAAGCAACAAAATGCAATTTGCCTGAAAGCACTTACTCCCCCAATCCTAACCATTTTCGTGCCATCCATACTCACGAGGAAATGCCCTACGGGACAAACAAATGCCGCAAGTCTGCCTTTGCTGCCACGAATGCGTCATGTTGTTGGGCAGCAAGGCCTGGTACAGACCTAGTTCGGCACTACCATCTGCCTTTGTGCGTCCAAGCGCGACATTGCCTCCTGCCTGCAACCGCCTTCGGGTATTTGTCTGCCAAAAACCCACGTGCAGGACCAGAACAGAGGTCATGAGCTACGGAACAGATCGCGTCAATGGAGTACACTGCCTTGCTTGTGCGCGTTGTTACCGCAGTAGTAAACTTGGATTCAGCTACACTACATCAAAACCTCGGGGCAACAAACAAAGATGACTGTTCAAGTGCTCAGTGAGCAGCACAGCTGCAGAAGACGGAAACCATACCGTTCAAACAAAATGCGACAAAACCGAGTCAGCCCGAATCCCACTACAAAGACAACAATCGCCACGACGACACAGAAACATGTCAAAACCATTACTATGCTTGCGTCCACTCTTACCATCCGCTGGCTCGTTCGCTGCAAAGAGTGCGCGACTGCTCTCCGTATACTGACAAAGGTGAGCAACGGCAAAAAGTCGAATGAGGTGTCAAGACATCTCGCCATACAGCAGAAATTTTTCCTGAATGTAACCGCTTGCCGCAAGCTCATACGCTACCAAACCCACTTATTGGCAATCATTAACACAAGGACAGGAAACGTCCTATGACTTACATGGATGCTGAAACTATGCCTTTGCAGTCAGGAATGTGTGATGGCCCTGGCCAGGAATGCGTACTACCGACGAAGCTTGGCATTACCATCTGTTCTTGTGACTGCAGCTCGTCGTTGTCTTTTAACTGGAACCGAATTCGGTTACTCATCAAATGGAAACACACAAAATGAACCAAAAAAACAACTTGCGCTACAAAACAGATCGCTGTAAGAATGTCGCATAGTGCCGTCCTTGTTCGCATCCACCGTAGTACTAATCTGCTGGAGTCAGGTATACTACATCGCAAGAGCGGGCCAACGAACGAGATCGCGCCTTATGCTTGGGTGTCCAGGTGCAATCCTACTCCAAATACAGCACTCGCCCTGGCGACTTACAAGCATTTCAGACCTTACCATGTGTGCGTCCGCGCTAGCTGTCAATTGGGTCATTCCCTACGAGCAGTGCGCGATGGCCCTCCTGATCCCAAAGCGTTGAGCAATGCGCCAAAGCCTGTATGCAGTATTTAGGCATCTCCAGAGACGGCAGAGACCTTTCCATAGTTTAACTAGTCATCTACTACCCGTGCATCACTTAACCCATTTTGATCCGTCCATACAGAAGAAGAACAAATGCTGCACGGGAAAAACGGAGGCCGCAAGTATGCCTTTGATGCCGAACACATTTAATGCCGTTGGACAACAATGGCTGTCACCGGCTGAACCCGGCACTACCATCTGTCTTTAAGTCCAACCGCGACTCAAATCCCTGCTTGTAACCGCCTTCGGTTATTTGTCCGCCAGAGGCGCACGTGCTGAACCAGAACAGAAGTCTCGCGCTACGGAACATATCAATCCACGAGTGCCGTATACCTCAGTGCTTGTTTACGTAGCTACCGTAGTCGCATTATGCTAAAGCCCAGCTACACTAAATAAGAAACTCTGGCCAATAAACAAGATGACGTTTCATGCGTTGGTGTTCAATTGGTTCAGCTTGCAGCTGCACACTAAAGCAAACCATGCAAAAGAAATCTGATGCAATAAAGCCGAGTTGGATGAAAAGTTGCCCCAAATAGAGCAATCGTCATTGCAAGGTGCGAAAATATCGAAAACCCTACTATGCTTGAGTCCACCATAGAAATCTGCTGGCTCTGTTGCTACGAGGAGTGCGTTATTGCCGTCATTATACCAAAAACGCTGCGTAATGCCCAAAACTACGAATGCTGTATCTGCGCATCTAAACAGACAGCCGGGAGTCTCCTTGAATGTACCAGTTTCTCCAGTATTTTTGCTACATCAAACCCATTTCGTGCCACCGATAAACACAAAAGGACAGGAAATGGCCTATAAGACAAAGCGATGTCACAAGTCTACCTCTGCAACCAAGAATAAGTAATGCTCTTGCCAACAGTGCCTGCCACTGACGGATCTCGGCACTACCATTTGCTTGTTTGCGCGAACGTGCGATGGAGCCATCTGCCTGCAATTGCCTTCGGTTATTCATCCGCTAGAAACGTACGAACTGAACCACGACAGAAGTCATGCGCTACAGAACAGATCTGCCTACTAGTGTCGTATGCCGCCGTGGCTGTTGGCGTGGCTGCCGTAGTTGTAATCTACCAGGACCCAGCCATACTAAATAAAAACGAACTTACGGACGACGAAGGATATCGCTTCTGATCTTTTTAGTGTTCTACATGTCAGATAGCACCAGAATAAAAGCTTGATGCCAATTCCGTGAAAAGGAGTGCGATAAAACCGAATGGGATGGAATCCCACTTAAAAAAGCAGCAATCTCCTCGACAACGCACAAGAATACCAAACCTGTACCCTTCTTGCGTGCATGCCGTCCGCGGATTTGCCCTCTACAAGCAGTGCGCCATTGTTCTCCCTATACTAAGCAAATGAGCAACGCGCCAAAACCCAAATGCTTTCTCTCGGCATCTCAACATACAGCAGAAAATTTCGCTGCATATACCTGCGTGTCCACTACTGTTTCGTCACCAAACCCATTTCGCCTCATCCAGAAGCACAAAGACAGCAAATGACCGCCGAGACAAACACGCGCAGCATGTATACCCTTGTTTCAGGAATGTGTACTAATTCCTTTGGCCAGCAATGCCTGTCATCGATTGTGCCCGGCACTACCATCTCTCCTTTTGTGTGCAAGCGAGACATTGCCGTTTGCCTGCAACTGCATTTCGGTATTCATCCACCAGACATGCACCTGCTCAACCAGGACAAAAGTCACGCACTGCGGAACATATCGGTCCACTAGTGTAACATACCGCCGTACTTGTTCGCCTGGCTACCCTAGTTGTAACCTGCTGCAACTCAGGTATTAAATTGATACTCGGACCAACGAACAAGGTCGGGATCTATTATTGGTGGTTCGATTGGTGAGCCAGCAGCACAGCTGCAGAACAGGCCAGTTGCAATCCCCCTTATACGAAATGCAATAAAATCGAGTTCAATGGAATCCCACCATAAATATAGCAATCGCCTTGATGAAGCAGAAAGACACGAAAATCATTACTATACTTGTGCCTACTATAGCTCTCCATATACCAAACAGCTGAGCAACGCATAAAACCCCGAACACAGTTTTAACACATCTCAACAGATAGCTAAGAGTTTCGCTCCACGTAACTGCTTCGCCAGCATCCTTACGTCACCAAACCCGTTTTGTGGCATCCGGACGCAGAAGGACAGGAAATGACCGACAGGGCAAACACATACCACATGTATGCCTTTGTGGCAGGAATGTGCAGTGATATGGTTAGATAAGAATGCCTGTCACCGACTGAACTAGGCGCTACCATCTGCCCTTATGCGTGCAAGCGCCGTTGTCCCCTGCCTGCAACTGTCTTTGGCTATTCATCCGCGAGCCGCGCACGTGCTGAACAAGGACAAAAGTTATCTGCTATGCAGAACAGATCTATCTACGATTGCCGTCTACCACCGTGCTCTTTTGCGTCGCTACCCTAGTCGTCATCTGATGGAACCTAGTCATACTACCTCAACAGGTCGGGCCACTCAATAAAATCGAATCTCGCTCTTGGGCATTCACGTGGTCACTCAGCAGTCGCAAAATAAACGACGAATACCATATTCTAAAACGAAATCAGATGAAATCGAGAGGGGCTGAATCCCACCCCAAATTGAGGAATCCCCTTGACGACACAGAAATACATGGAAAACGTCACTATACTTTTGTGCATCCTAGCCGTCCACTGGTTCGTCCAACACAGGCAGCGCGCCATAGATCTCCTTATACCGAAAAAGCTTAGCAACGCTCGAAACGCCAAACACTGCCTCTACACATCTTAACAGCCGGTAGTTAGTGCTGCATGAATGTACCGTGCTTTTTGATATACTTGAGCTACCAAAGCCATTCTGGGGCATCTATAAACACAAGGACAAGAACTAGGCTATGGGAAAAATGGATGTTGCTATTAGGCATTTGCGGCCAGGAATGTGTAATGCCGTTAGTCAACAATACCTGGCACCGATGCAGCTCGGCATTATAATCTGCCCTTCTGGGTGCAAACGGAATATTTCCCTCTGCATGAAACCGCATTGCGCTAATCATGCGCTAGAAACGCACTTGCTTGAAGCAGAACAGCACTTGCTATGAAACAGACCGGTCCGCTATTGTTTCATGCCGCCGTGCTCCTTTTGCGTGGCAGCCATAGTCGCTATCTGCTCGAACCCAGCTATACTAAACCAAAACCTCTGGTCATCAGACACTATCAGTCTTTATATCTGTGTGTTCAATTGCTCAGTCAGCAGCTGCAGAATAGAAAACGGATAGCATCTCTTTGAAACGAAATGCGGTGAAACCGAGAGGGGTTGAATTCCACATCAAGTACAGCAATCGCCACGACAACCCATTTAAATGTCAAAAACATTACTATATGTTAGTCCACCGTATCCGTGCGATGAATCGTCCACTACAAGCAATGCGCTATTGCTTCCCTTATACCGAAAAAGCTGAGAAACGGCAAAAACCCTCATCCCTATATCTTCGCATCTCAACAGAGGGGACAATTTTTGTGAGTTTAGCTGCTTGCCCGGTACAACTCCTTCACTAAACTTATTTTGTGACATTCAAAAACACAAGGATGGGAAGTGCCCTACGGGATAAACGATGCCGCGTGCATGCGTTTGCGATCAGTGATGTGCGATTCTCTTGGCCAACAATGATTGGCACCAAAGGAGGTCGGCACTACCATTTGTTGTTGTGCGTCCAAATGTGACGCTTCCCCCTCCCTGCAGCCATCTTTGGTTATTCATCCGCGAGGCACGCACTTGCTGAAGAAGACTAGAAGTTAGGCCCTATGCAATAGGTTGCTCTACTAGTGTCCCGTACTGCGGTGCTTTTTTGCGTGACTACCATAGTCGTAAGCTGCCGGGACTCAGCTGTATCAAAAACAAAATTTGCGGCAGACAGCAAAACGGCATCTCCTGCTTAAGCTTTCAGTTGCTCAGTCAGCAGCAGCAGAATAGCTCATCTTGCTATAAACGAATAGCCACTCACAACGGTCTCCGAACCGAAGATTTCATGAAAACAAGCAAGAAGTAGACGTCCCCTTACCCACCAGCTACTGCCTGACCACCACTAACTAGCTGCAACAATAGGCTTATTGAGCATGCATCAGCCACTTCGTGCAATCAACCGAGGGCTACAATCCAGAAGAAAGATTCATATCCTCTCCACCCTGTACTGTGCCATGACCGCGCCACCTCGAAGTGACTGGCCAGCGCATATGAACTACGATGCATACCTAGCCTGCAAATGCCACGCACCCAATCCAACCATCAAAGCACATACACCCACAACAACCATAACGCTGCCTCTAAGAATCAGGGTGTTTCGTCTCCTGAGCCCACATCGGAAAGAAATGCCGCATCCCCTTTCCTGTTCATGTTGCCCTTGTGCCGCTATGGCGGCAAACCAACTTCGTGTTCTCGCCGCCGATCCCTCAACTCAGTCCAACTTTCCCACACAACTCTCCTCACACACTCGTCACCCAACCGGTTCAATCGGACACTGCATTATAGGCCACCAACAACTCCAGACGCAAACACAGCTCGGCATTTCTACCAGACCCACCACGTCCAACGCATTCACATCCCTAGCCTACCTGCCCTCCATACTCCAACGCACCTCCTGACGCAAACCAGATACCACATCCTGCCCACTGTGTACCGTGCCATGAGCTACCCAGATCGAAGCCACTGTTCATCATTAGCGCTGCCTTGGAATTCATCTGTGCACACTTGTCATTCCTGTGCAATGCAGTATTTCTGGATTTCGGGAATCTGCCGACCTGCTCTATGCATTCGAAAAGCTATCATTGCCTTTTGCCGCTCCTATAGACCTGGGAGACTGATTCCATACAGCATCTACTATTAAATGTTAAAACGCAGTGGCCCCCCACTTGCTGTACCAAGCAAATTGGTCCTTGCTGCCACGCTGAGTCCAGATAGGAGAAGACTGGTCCTGCAGAGCAGTTTTTGCTTTTCTTCCCTCATTACGTCTTTCAAGCAGGCTGCTATCCATAAGCACATCATTCACCTTTCACAGACGTTCAGTATAGTGTCACATCTTTTGTAACGAGAAGGATGCTGTGTTTCTAAAGCGTTTAATAACTACCTAGCGGTACCCACAGACATATCCCTTATATCCATTACTTCATCACCCATAACAGATGAGGGCACAAAAAAATGGATATATCCGCTCCACCGCCTTGCTATAATTTGCCCAGAAACAGTGCTGGAGTATCACATCTTTCGTTATTGTGGATTGTAAGATAAAGGATTTAGTTGGGGCTCTACCAGCCCATGAAGCCTTTATACAGCTGGAAAATAGCAATAATGTAAACTTTGAAAGCCGGTTCAGAGCTCGCCTTCACGGTGTGCTGGTGGCGTTCCAGTGTAGATTGCCAGCCGTACGTCCATATGCCATGCTGGAGGCTGATAGTACCCATTGTACGCGGTCCACGCAAATCCAGAATACAAGCACAGCGACATTGGAAAAAAACAAACCCCAAAACCCCATTGAGGAGATCTGCCGACATCTGGAGCAACTTCATTGGAAACTCTGACGTCCAGAAAAATAAGCTGTAGCCAATGTTATGGACTGTAGCGCATGAGGCTCACGTTTGTCATTGGAAAGCGGATCGCCCAGTCCATAACTGCTTTGCGGCTGAACTCTCTAAATGGAGGTCACCACGTACTTTCCGGTAGAAGATTACGGCTGCACAATCATCTGAATGACTTCCATTTTCGATTGTCGACTTTGATATAAAAGCTCTGAAGCACTGTAGAACTAGGTATCTAAAGTTCAAGGCTTCTGTGAGTGCGATGAGAGGCACAATCGCAGAGTGTTGTGTACCACGCATCCAGCTCGACTGCAATACACGTCCAGTCTGTTTTCTTGTGCTTGTTTTTAAGATGCACCTGCTCTCCCACATAATCAGTGCAAAGTCCATCACTAGATGTGGGCTCTGTACAGTTTAAAGGGGTTGCGAATGCTGCCAAAAAGACAAGCAGCTCTGAGCCCCTACATATTTTCAAACAAACATTTGGGCCACCTGGGTTTAAAAGTAAGTAAGCTTGTTCTTTAGTAGGCCGAAATGGAAAGGCCTGGTGACACATCAATGTTAAGAATGCATGTTGGAGATGTGGGTCAGTCTGTAGTGGTGAATGAAGTATGCACCAATGTTTTCAAGTTGCTCTTTCAATATTGCTTTGAAGTCCAAATGGTCTCTATAGCCTGTGACGTGCTGGTGCATGCTCACATACAACATATAGTTCGGGCACACGACGCATACATTCCCATATCCTTTCAACCTCCTTCCAAACTTCATCAGTATAAATTTTTCATTCATGGTATATGACAAACAGCTTGCGTTGTTCTAGTAGCAAAAATCACAAAGACCTGTGGGGGCTAGTGAGTAGCTATTGGCGAAGGGCAGTAAACTCCAGGCAGGGCTGGTAGTACTTCTTTTTCTCTTAAAGCCATTGAAATAAAGCCATGCAATTTAATTTTATTAAAATGAATTTATACAAAACGTCCGTTCTGCCAGGTGTACGCGTGTCAGGAGAGCTACGTCGCTACCTGCTGTTGCTGCTCAGAAATTGAAATTTAAAAACGCGAAGCCCTCAAGCCTGTAGTACAAGGAAGAGAGTCTTAAAGATTCTTTAGGTTGGACGTTTGCGTCTCCAACTTACTTCTTGCTTCTTGACGTCATTCCCTCTCCTCTCCAATATTCTTTTTCTGGGGTTTTACGTTTTCTGCCTGACGAGTTAACTTCCTACTGCGCCTGAAGAGTAAGCTTCTTACTGTAAGTCCACATCTATTTATGAACGCATCTGCGCAGATTCCTATTTAGGGGTGTACATACATTTCAACTGTAGAACTCGACGCTAGTATCCGCATGCCTTGAGTGCCCGCAGAGGAAAAATTGTAAAACCCTCAAGAATTCCTGGCACCTTCCATTCAGGTATAATTCCACCTAAACCGTCCATCTGCTGAGATACAAGTACACCCCAGCAGATAACCGGCTTGGGGTGCAGCTGCACCCCGAATCTCCCCTATCTACCATTCATACTTCATTGCTGTCTGGTATTTCCCTTGCTGAGTCCGCGCCATCATCTCTAGCATTTACAGATCCCTTTCGTGTGCTTCCGCTGCAAGCCAGTTGGCGTGGCCACGCAAACCAAAAACGTTAAACCGAAACCACAAATCCTAAGCTACAAAGCTGAAACCGTGAACTCCCCTTGTCTGAAACCTGGGGGAATTCGACTCTGCTTTAAAGCATCAAAAAAAACTTCCTATTTATTAAACCCCAAACCCCAAAATTTTAAATCTTGAACTTTAGGCCCTAAAAGGTTAGCGGTAAACCGCCATAGTTATGCATCGACTTCCCACTGCTGACCTTGCGTAGAGTTTGTGAGAACCTTCCTAATCTAATCGCTTCCAGGCAGTTCCTATAGCTCTAGTTAAATGTGAATAATTTTGGCTGGGGCGCGTAAATGGACCCAGCTTCTGCCTAATAACCTAACCTTGTTGCGGAAGACCGGAACGCCCTATACTGCTGGGTGTATAAGGACTTCAGAGTAAATCACTTAATTCTCACGAAAACCATGGTTCTCTTTGTTCTTCGCGGTTATGGTTACAGAACTCTCTCCTCTCTCTTTTTCAAGAGACAGGGCCTTGTGTTCGTGCTCCGCGCAGGGAGCAGCTAGCCAACGACCCCCCCATACGCACTCAACTCTTATGATTAGTGCTAACAAAACAAACCCCACTTAATAACGTCAGCCCATCTCCTTTGCCCATAAATTCTTATTTATTCTCAACACAATCATAAAAGGATCACTTCAGGCCTACGCTCCTAGCTACCCCATCTCCGGTCCTGAGGACCCTGTTCGGAGGTGCTGGCGGCCTCGCGTCAGAACCCAAGAAAGCCGGAACACGCTTTAAATAAAGTAACCCATCAACTTTTTAAAAGCCATCTCCTCACATACCCACTTCCCAGAATCCAGATGCTTACCCTCAGTTAGGATCCACGACCCACCTAACCTTCATGCACAACAGCCTAGCTAGCTCAGCTCTACCCACGACATTTCTCCGGCAGAACAACTAATTTTACTTACTTCATCTAATCCACTCTTAGCCTTGCTTAAAACTGACCAGCCAACGTCCCACCGAGAGCTTCGAGCCTTTCCCGTCAGTGCCTAGACACTGCTCCCGCCGGCCTCTGACACTACCGCCGAGCCATACAACGTCACACGAACTGCCCTAACCCCTTTCATAATTTAAAACATTTTCAAATTTACTACTGGCATACCCCAAATGTCAAAATCATTTAGCAATCATACCCAAGCTCACCTCGACAACTCCTGACCGACAGCCCCAACACGCCAGGAACGTCAACGAGGCACATTGTCAGCCCAAACTAATATATTGCCCTATCTGTTAATGTATACACAAACCAAACATTTTCGGGAACCACTGAAGATCCTTGGTCGCACTAGCTAGTTCTTCCCCTCGCCTGATTATCCCTCTCACAGACCTAGCTGCTACACCACCGCTGCCAGGAACCATGTACCGCGGTATCACAGCCCGACTATGATCCTTTTTCTATCATAATATTAAAATTCAATACTCCTTCTTTAACTCACAAGATAGATGTCACAACATGCTGATACCATTACAGAATGCCTTCCTCTCGTCACTCACCTTTAAACCCACCATTAGCCACGGCCGACTTGATACTAGCTTTCCTTACAGATAACCACTATCTGCTTATATGCTCATTTCCTTATCCATGAAACATACTATTACACATTTTCCGACACTCAGCGGGTGGCCTTTCATCCAAACTACACCCGAACCTACCACCCCAAACACCACAGCCATATAGAATATCTTACTGTAATACCACGAAACTTAACGAACCGTACGGTCGCTCTCTAGACGCCGCTCAGTTTAGTTGCCCATACCGGAACAGTTCCCGAGCACTTTCCTGCCTGAGCCACCTTAATCCAACACAGAATCTGCACCACAATTGAGCAACCCTAGCCCATCCCAATAGACAGAACCATAGGATTCCTACAGTGACCCTGTAACCAACGAACGTCCTTTTAAACACCCTAAAATTTTTTACGGGTCCCCGCAACCCCAGTCAAAGCCTGCCTACGTCGTATATCCGGCCTACTTACTGTTATACTAGTCCCTTACGCGCCTGCACCCCTTTAACTAGGTGCCTGTTACTAACTTCACATAATGGACAGCCCAATTTCCCTTCAATTACTAACTAAAACACCCAAACTGAATATCTGTGTGCCTCCAGCATAAGGAAACTAGGGCTTGCCAGGCCACTGGCTTCACCCAGCCCTACAGCACTCTCCCAATAACATAACTCCAACCCCTCAGGAACCAGCACGTCTGCTAACCCTTTCCCGAATGGCGCCTTGCTAAAAGCCCCTTCAATAATTTTTTCATTCGTATTCGCCCATTCGCCAAGGCCTGCAGCCAAAACCCATAAAGCGTTAGCCCTGCGTCATACCCAGAGCTTAACAGAGCATACTCAAACCCGAACTCCTACTTGCCATCGGGGCCTCCCCCTTAAGAGGGCAAACCCAGACCCGATCCCTATGCTCCAAGGAATAAGCTGACACTCTTGAAAGAACAAATCCGACCCAAACCCAAACTGCGAATAAAGCAACCCACATCCCCTGATTCGGCTGAGTCACCCTCTAAGGCCGGACTCGCCTAAAATAGTTCGGAGTCCCTGTAATAAACCCTCCAAGAAGCAAGGCCTTCAAAGGATCCAAAAAAACCCGCGAGCAAACCCGGAGGCAGGCTACATCAGATGGGGCTGCCGGTCAGAAGCTGCTATGAAGTTGTGTTTGGGTATGAGTGCTAAATGATTTTGGGGTTTGGCGTATGCCAGTTGTAAATCTAGGAATGTTTTACATTATAAAAGGGGCTAAAGCCGTTTGTGTGACATTGTATCGTTCGGGGGTGGTGTCGTACGCCGGCTGGAGTAGTATCTATCAACTGACGGGAAAGCCTCGAAGATCTGGATGATGCGTTAACTAGTCGGTGTTAATGATGTCTATAAGTGGATCGGGTGCATTAATTAAAATCAGGTGTTTTGCCGGAGAAATGTCGTGGGTAGAGCTGAGCTACCTGGGTGGTTATGCATGGATGTTAGGTGGGTCAGGAACCCCTACTTGGGGTAGGGATTTAGACTGTGGGAAGTGGGTGTCTAAGGAGACGGCTCTTAAAAAATTAAAAAATCATTTTATTTAACGTGTGTTCCATTTGTTTTGGGCTCTGGCGTTAGGCACCTAGCGTCTTTAAACAGGGTCCTCAGGACTGGGGGTGAGGTGGCTAGGAAACTATGTCGGAAGTGATCCTGTTATTATTGTGTTTGAAATAAATGTGAATTTACGGGCAAAAAAGATGGGATGACGTTAGTGCATGAACGTTTGCCCTGTTAGTGCTGATCTTAAGAGTTGTATGTGTGTGTTGAGGTTTGGCTAGCAGCGCCCTGCGTAAAGCAGGAACGCAAGCCGCTTTTTTGAAAGGAGAGACAGTTCTGTTAACAAATACAGAGGCAAAAAAGAGAAGTGTGGTTTTCTTTAAAAATTAAGCGGTCTGATCTGAAGTCCTTACACATCTGCCAGTATAGGGCGTTCCTGTTCTTCCTAACAAGACCAGGGCATTAGGTAGAAGCTGGCTGTATTTAGGCCGTCCAGCCAAAAATATCCCCTACTAAGTAGAGCTATAGGAACTAGCTGGGAGCGCTCGGATTACTGAGGACGGACTGGCTACAGCAAAAACCTATCGTTGGAGGTTTTAAATTGTTCAATTTAATTAAATGGCGCAGTGGCACACGGTTACTAGTATCTGTCGATGTAAAGCGTGAAAACAAATTCGACTTAGAAAAGAAAATATTTGAATTATTTCAAGATACACAGGATAAACAAGTAGCAGCCGAAGCTAGACAAGAGATGAAAAAGAACGGTTAAATCGTTTGGGAGCAGAAGAAGCTACGCGCTTTGTAAGACCTACACCGAAGAGATACAAGAGGTACAAGAAGATTCACAAAATGGTGCCTATTAAAAGACTATCGACTGAATTGAAACAAAAGTAAACCAAAGGTTAACTACAGCCCGATAGTTTACAATTAGTTAATAGTGTGACAAATGCAGACGATGACGTTGTGGCGATTGTGGATGAGGGACGAAATTTACCAGAGAACGACAACAAGACTGCATTGGTTTAACGTGACGGAAGAACAATAATTGATATGATGGTGAAATGTGCAGCGGTAATAGAATTCCAACGGCTTACGTATTTGAAATTGGAAACGTGGATTGAAGGGGAATGGCGCAAATGCTCTGCATTAAGTGGAGAATGTATTTGCAAATACAAGATCTTCAGGGATAGTCTACCCGCAGGACCACCACCTGAACAAATTATAAATCATAGAATCACAATAGTATAAGGCAACATACCCAGTAAAGGGACAATCTGTCAACTAGCACCACAGGAACTAGAGGCACAGACACAGATTTTCAAGCGGCTGAAAGAGGCCAAGTGAATTTCCATGGCGTCATCTCCTTGTGCAGCTCCGTCAATGCTCTGCAACAAGAAGGATGATGGCTCTGAAAAACAACAACATCGAATGATACTTACTTATCAATAACTCAAGTCCATAACAATATCCCCAGATTTTCTTTTGACTACGATGCAAGACATTATAGACTTACTACACGGGGCTAATGTATTTACTACAATCGACATGGAAGAAGGCTTTTAGCAAATTAGAGTCGAGCCTAAGGACCAATACACGATTGCATTCCGAACATGTATGGGGCGGTATGAGTTTAAGCTGATGCTGTTTGGATCAAATTGAGCACTAGAAATCTTTTAATCAGTTATGAATCATATGTTTTTCCACTTATTGGGAAAAGGAGTAATAGCGTATCATGATGATTTTTTGGCATACAGGCCAAACGTCGAATGTCGTGCCAGATTAGTTCACAAGATGTTATTTATTTTGAAAACCAACAATATGTACACTACAGTCTCAAACTGTACAACTGGAGCGTCTTTAATTGAGTACATGGGTTGCAAGTTGGAAGCGGAAGGTATCCCTCCAAGTTGTTCTAAAATTCAAGCGATCTCTAGCTGGCCTGGAAAGTTGCAGAACCATACACAAGTGCAGTAGTTCTTCGGAACTATTAATTTTTGTCGCGTGTTTATGGAGGCCATGTTTGCAGAGATAGCAATACCGTTAATTGAGTTAACCAAAAAGCCAACAGAGTCTTAGTGGACAGCAGAATACACAGCAGGAGTTAACGCTCTAGAGAACAAATTTGCTAACTACGTGACTCTACAAATTCCAGCTACAAGCAAGCAATACGTGCTCGAAACAGATACATCATAGTATGCAGTGGGCGCAGTATTAAAACAAGATGCCAAGCCATTGGATTCCTAGCAAGAAAATCCCACCAGCTGAACAAGGATACTTTACCTATGATCAAGAACTGCTTGCATTAATAGGGACTTTAGAGAAGCTTCGCAGATTATTGTTAACAGGATATGTTACTCTATATAGTGATCATAGAGCGTTGCAGTATTTGCATCAAGTTAAAGGAGACAAGTATGATCGTGGAATGGTGGCGAGGTGGTTGACTTTCTTGGCGGACTTCCACAACTTGAAGATGAAATATTATGCATGTTCCAACAATGTTGCAAAAGATAGCTTATCACGTCATCTTGCACACCAACACGAAGTGCCAGACGTGCAAGAAACGCACGAGATAAACAGCGCAGGAGCAACTGTTGACGAAGTGTTACTCGCTGCGTCACAAATTGAGAAGAACGACAACAGCAACAACACACGATACCGACGAGCAACCTTGCAGAGTTACAACAGAAGCGTGGAGCATCCGATAACCTCAACGTTGATACTAAACAGTGGGTCCGTACACTAGAAGAATGCACTATTTTTGGTTATATTTACAAACGCGCACGTCAGCAGGAAGACGCCATACTGTGGGATGAAATAAAGTCAGTGAGACGTGAATATGAAGTTAAAGGAAACTTAATCTTTATTTGTCTGCAAAAACTATGCGGTACATGCGTTCCTTCAGCCGTTCAGTGCAAACAGCATGTCATTTACAAATGTGGCGATCACCCTACAGCAGGACACTTGGAAGTACACAAAACCTACGATATGCTAGGACGTCTTTACTATTGACCAGACATTCGGGACAACGCCCACATCAAAGTTGAGTCACGCCCTCGTTGCAAAGCAGCAAAATAGATTAGTACAAAGCATGCAGGACTACTACAATCTCTACAAATCCCAGCATCAAGACGGGCAAATCTTTCTTTAGATTTTATCACAGGCTAAGCAGAGTAAAAGAAGAAGAATGATACTGTACTCACGTTGGCGGACACGCTGAGCAAGGTGCAACATTTGAGTCCTACGCAAACAACAGTAACAGCAGAACACATAGTTTCTTTACTAGCTGATCGCATAGTGCAATATCACACCTAAAGTGTGAGAGCTACTATGCAAACGCTTTGACATCAAGAGGGCATTATCTAGTTTGTGGCATCCAGAAGGAAGCGGACAGACAGAGAGAATGCACAGGACTATTGAACCAGTTCTACTAAGATGCATACAAAGTGACCAAAATGCTTGGGAAGAACTACTTCCTGCAGTGGAATTGGCGTACAACTATACAGTAGAAAACAGCACCGCACTTATATCTTTTGAGGCCCTGATTGGTGAGAATCTCCTACGTACAGTAGACCTAGACACTTTTGAAGACCTGTCACCAATTGTCTCTCTCCCCTTGACGTAGCCCTGTGAACAGTTGATTGATTGTGCAGCTGCTCACATCATTGAGGCCCAGCCAGCAGAACAGTACTACGCAAACAAACACCGGAAGGATGTGCATTTAAAAGTGGGAGACAAGGTCCGGCTTTCTACAAGATACATGCAACCAAAAGGGACAGGTAAGTTTCAATCCCGTTTCATAGGACCCTTTCCTGCTATAGCTAGAATTCAAAAAGCTGCTTACCGTTTTAGGTTACTTGCATGTGTGGCGCAGCATCCTGTTTTTCATGTGTCTCTTTATCAACGACACAACCCAAGGCCACAGGACCTGGGGGAAATTGAGGGCTGGGATCCTCCAATCCAGGAGCAAAATGACGAAGATTCAATCTGTGAAGTCGAGTATATTTTATATTTTTGGAGAAATCGTTAAACTAAAGAGTTTTTGGTAAAATGGAAAAGCTTTCCTGAGTCTGCAGGCTCATGGGATTCCTTGGAACACCTCGAATGCAGCAAGGATGTACTGCATTCATTTAGAACTTCACGGACCCGACAGGCCATCTAAAGAAAAATGCAGGATAAAGCTCGAAATCACCACAAATAATTTGTTTCTGCCTTGCGGCTCCTCGAAAAACGCAGGGACTAGGCAGGCTAACGCCTGTCACTGCAAATGCAGTGATCGCAGACCGTGTTTAAATGCACGACTGAGATGCCTTGGGGGAAAGGGGTAATTTACTTTCATAGAAAATTGCATAGATTTGATCGCTCGTAAATATCAAATGAAAATTAATAACGATTTGTTGAAAATTTTCAGTGAGGAATGTGTTCTCTTTTAAAAGGTGGGGGCAATTGTAGTAAACTGTACTAGAATCACGGCTCAGGCGTGCTTATCGTATGAGCCTGTGCCGTGCTTTTTTCTCGTTTTACATATCCACTTATATGTTAATTATAAAGATGTAACATTAAATTAAGGGATTTTTAGGTAGTCGGTGGTGTTATTATTAAGCGATGATGAGGGTTTTCTTCACGTATTTTGGTGATGTGTCAGAATCAAGCCTTCACATGTTGAGACTTATATGGTTCTGAGTTAAATGTTGATGTTGTTTCAGAATCAGATTCAATTACTTAGGGACATAATGTTTAAAGGGTAAAAGCAGCTGACGGAAGCAGCTGAAAGCCCCGGAACAGGGTGTGTGGAAGTTTGGGAATCCTTGGGGAATGCCAGCTTCTGGTCTTTGATGAAAACTTTTGTTATGTCCTTACTCGTGCATATAACGTTTAAAAATCTTACCTTAAAATTGTATCAAGCTAAAGTTTGCCTAAAAGGCGCCGGTGGATATCAGAAGGGGGCCAGATAATCCTCCCAGGTATCAAGGCACGGCGTAGTAAGGAACTGGCTTTGCAAAGGTGTTCATTGAGATACTAGCGTTCCTACGTTATCGTTAAAATTAATTGATATTACTATTTATGATATTAACGTTGGGCTTTAAGAAGCCGTCCTTATTCTGAGATTTCGAGCTCAGCAGGTCTACAGATCTGAGTGCTGAGGGAGACGTGCTTTCTGAGAAGGTGCAATGCTTTCGGCAGCTCTCGGAATGCTTTAACCGTATTACGTGAGCGGAATAGGAGAAAGCTAACATGTACGTCTGTATATTGCAAGCATCTCTATATTGAAAGCTACCAGGGCGTCTAGATTGTCATTGGGAGTCTAGGACAGCCGGTGGTCGAGTTTGAATGGTTTACAGGTTTCGCCTTTCCTTGTGCTTCTTCTAGATTTTTCAATAGCCGCCTGTTCTTAATTAGGGAAATTAGGAAGGCTTCTCACATGCGTTGTGGGCCTGCTGCTTGCGTTTTGCCTGGAACAGGAACGCAAGCTGCCCTTTGGTCACGGAAACAGGGCAATAGAGGGGGAGTTCTTTTAAAGAAGAGAAATCCAGAAAATAAATAACTGCAATTCCCTCTAGGAGTCAAGGAGCTTGCTTTGGAATCCTACTCGATCAGATACTCTAGAGTGCTTTCGTTTCTCGTGTCGATGGTAGAGCGTCGGGTCCAAGCTAGATGTATCGAGGTGCCCCAACTGAAACAGATACCCTTCTAGGCTATAGAAATTAACTGGGTGGGTTTAGATCATCTGGTGGTCACAACCGGGATCGAGCGTAGTAACCCCCTTTTTCACCATCTCCTACAAAGATGAGGGCCGGCGCTAAGCGTCCCTGGCAGTCAAGCGTCCGAGGGAGCGAGGAACCGATGATCAGAAAACGAACTGGGCAAGCGGAACGCGTGGTGAGTGCGAGGCACCGAGGCAATCTAGAAGCAGCACATGATCCGGTGTTGAGAGATGCGCTAGGCCATCGACCGACTTTGGACAACGATCCGAGTAATGTGGCGGCGATCACAGAAGATTATTTGGGCAGTGAGGAGGGTTCGGTTGTGCAACGAGGATCCAGGATTGGGCTTTCTGGCTTAGGGACTCCTCATCGACAACAGAGATGGCGGGTAGACAAGCCAGTTCTAGAGATGCGCCTGACCCCGGCAAGAGAGTTGTCCTACATTCGGCACCGCTCCCAAGGATCACAGATGAGCTCGGGGGACCGGGATGGAGTAGAACAAAAGAAGAAGGTTTCGGATGACTGTAAATTTACGACATGAGCGCACGCTATTGTAACAGAGACTTCCTAAACTGGGTAGCCTCCCGCACAGTTGTAGAGAGGAGAAGGAGTTTCTGTTTACTTTAAAGAAGAAGTAAGAAGCGTCTGAACAGCTGGACCAGGCTTATACATATCCGTGGAGGCAGTTGGGCGTGCCCCCACGCCGTGCATACCGCAACCGCATGGCTCAATGGTGCGCCGTTCAGGAACCTACGTATGAGATGTTGGTGGAACTTAAAGTGCAGGGTATCCCTCCGGGGCGCCCCGAGTGATGTGGACAGCGTCAGGGTTTGCTTTTTTGCTTGTTTAGACCCTTTAACGGCCTTGATGCCTGCACAGATTTTGTTGTAGCGACTCTCAACTGTGTTAGGTGGGCCTGGTCCTTACGGGTGACTGAGGCGATTTAATGATTATGGGCTATTTCACTCGGAGCACGGCTCAGGATAGGTTTGATCCTTGAAGAGTTTTGGGTTATTCCTTGAAGCATAGGGTTTAGGATGGATCTGCTGCCTTGAGCGAACGCCCCAATGGCGAGTATGGGTTCGGGAGCGGGTATGCCCTTTTGGGCTTAAGGTCAAATGCTCAGGGTTGACGGGTTATGCGTCTAGATCACACGCGCTGATGAATGCGGGTAAACCGGTTAGCCGGGTGTCGATTTCTGATGGGTTGGAGGGATGTTTTGAGCCTGTGCTGTTGCGCTTGGTAGAGCCAGTGGCCTGGCCAGCTCTAGCTTCCCGATGCCCGGCGCACGCAGAAATTTAGTTTCGGGTGTTTTAGGCGGTAGGTGAGGGGGATTTGGGTTGTCCATTAGGAGAAGCTAGTGACAGGCGTCTAGATTATGAGGGGTGCGGGTGCTTAAAGGACCAGTACGACGGTGCGTGGGCTGCCCATACAGTGCAAGCACGTTTAGATTGGCGTCGGGAGGACCCCTATGAGACTTTAAAGTGTTAAGAAGGGTGTGCGTTAGTTATAGGCTTGTTATAGGAACCCTATGGGTCTGTTTATGGGGTAGCGCTAAGGGTGGCAGAGTGCCGTGCGGATTCCCTGTTAGATTAAGGAAGGTCAGGCACTAAAGTGCTCGGGAACTGTTCCGGCGTGGAATAGTAAAGTGCGCTGAGTCCGGAAAGCGACCGCAAGGTTCGTCAAGTTTTGTGGTTTTAGGGCAAGGTGTTCTGTATGCCTGCGGTGTCTCGGGTCGAAGGTTTGGGTGTAGTTGCGATGAACACCCACCCGCCGAGTGTCGGAAAATGTATGATAGTATGTTTGTGGATACCGACCTGGGTATAGAAGCAGATAGTGGCTACAAGTAGGCAAAATTAGCATCGAGTCGGCTCTGGCTGGTGGTTAGTTTGAAGATGAGTGTGAGAGGAAGGCATCTTGTAATAGTATCAGTGTATTGTGGCTCAACTATCTCCTCAGTTAAAGGGAAAGGACTCAATTTTAATAGTAGGATGGGAAAGGGCTCGAGCTGGGGCTGTGATACCGCGGTACTTGGTTCCTGGAGGCGGCGGTGTAGCGGTTAGGTCTGTGAAGGGGGAGGCGAGACGGAGGGACTAGCTAGTCGGACCAAGGATCTCTGGTGGTTCTCAACAAATGCTTGTTTTGTGTGTATACTAACATATGGGGAAAGCGATATGTGCTTGGGTTAATAATGAGCCTCTGTGACGCTCCTGGCGTGTTGGGGCTGTCGGTCAGGAGGTGCTACGGAGGTGAGTTTCGGTATGGTTGTTAAATTATTTGGAGGTTGTGTTACGCCAGGAGTAAACTTAGGAACGTTTTAAATTATGAAGATGTTAGAGCTGTTAGTGAGGCGTTATCTGGTTCGGGAGTAGTATCGGAGGCTGGTGGGAGCAGTGTCTAGCCACTGACGCGAAGGGCTCGAAGGGCTGTATAGTGTGTTGGCTAGTCGGTTTTGCGTATGCGTAAGCGTGAATTTGATGAACTAATTCAAAAGCAGGTGTCCTGTCAAAGAATTGTCCTGAGTCGAGTAAAACTAGCTGAGGTGCTGTCAATGGATGTTAGGTAGGTCATCATTTGCAGCGTGGAGTAAGGATTGGGACTCTGGGAAGAGGGTATATCAGAAGACAGCATGCAGAGTATTGAAGGGTTATTTTATTTATAATGTTCTTGGTTTATGAGTTCTGGAATGAGACAGCTAGCACTTTCGAACGGGGTCCTAAGGTTTCGGGGGAAGGTGGCTAGGAGCGCAGGTCACAAGTGATCCTGTTATGATTACGGTGGAACTAAATATGAATATAGGGGCAAAAAAGAAAGGTTAACGTTAGTTACTTGGAGTTTGCCCTGATAGTGCTGATCCTAAGAGTTGTATATGTGTGTGTTGGGGGTTGACTATCTACGTCCTGCTTAGAACAGGAATGCAACCAGCTTTTCGTCAAGAAGGAAAGGGGAGAGAAAAATGATTCCAATAATAAATACGGAAATGAAACAGAGAACTATGGTTCTTTCTAAGGATTAAGGGGTTTATTCTGGAGTCTTGATAAATCCAATAATATAGGGCATTTCGGTCCTTCGTACCAAGATTAGAATAATAGGAAAAAGCTGGCTGTATTTAGGCGCTTCAGCTGAAAATACTCTTTAATAACTAGAGCTATAGGACCCGCCATAATGCGTTTAGATTGGGAGGGAAGCACTGATTAGAGGGGCCACCGATCTCTGGTGGGTACCGAAATATACTTGTTTTGTGTATATATATTGGAATGGAGGGTGAGGAATGTGGGTGTAAGTGAAAATGAGCCTTTGCGACGCTCCTGGTATGCTGGGGCTGCTGGTTAGGCGGTGCTGCGAATGTCAGTTTGGGTGCGGGTGCTAAATGATTGTGGGGTTTCGGGTATGCGAGTACTTAAATTACATAGGATTTAAATTATTAAGAAGCCGAGGACGTCCGTGTGACGTTCTAAGGCTTGGAAGTGGCATCACAGGCCGGTTTGGAGCAGTGTCGAGCCACTGCTGGGAGACGCTTGGGAGTCTGGCAAGCGTATTGGCCAGCCGATTTTGATTGTGGTTTAAGCTGGATCTGGTGAGTTAATTAAACTCAGGTGAATTGTCGATGAATGGTCATGGGTGAGGCTGAGCCAGCTAAATGCTATGCATGCATGTTAGGTGGGCTGTGAATCTCACTTTAGGGTAAGGATTTGGGCTTTTGAAAAGGATAATGTGGGGAAGTGGCTTTTATAGGAGTAAAGCAACGTCTTGTATAAAAGTTGTTCCGTCTAGCTTGGGTTCTGCAGTAAGGCAGCTAGCACGTCCGATCAGGGACTTAACATCTTGAGGGTAAGGTGGCTAGGAGCATAAGTCGGAAATGATTTTGTTATAATTGCACTGTAAATAAATGAAAATTCAAGAGGGAAAGAGAAATGATAACTTCAGTAAGTGGAGGTTTGCCCGGATAATGTTGCCCTTGAGAGTTGTATGTGTTGACGGATGGCTACCTACCTCTTGCTTGGAGCAGGAACACAAGCTGCTCTTTCATTAGGAAGATGAAGATGCAGGAGAAGTTTTTTTCTGAACGAACGCAAATCAGAGTGAGAAGGGTGATTTCCCCTAAGGACTACAGGGTTTACTTCAGAGTCCCGATAGGTAGGATAGTTTAGGACATCTCCGTTCGTGTCTGGAGTTGAGCATCTGCTCGAGGCTAGCTGTATCTAGGTGCCCCAATAGAGGGATATACCGTTTAGGCTGAACTGTATGAGCGTGCTGGGAGGGCTCAGACTACCGAGGCCTATTTGCTTCAGACCCTAAAGGAGATCCGGGTGGAAAAGTTCGACGTCGCAGACTTGCACTATCAGATGATAAAGCGGTATCAGGCGTGTGCAGCGCTTTATAGGCGCAGTGGCAAACCTGAGATCATACTCAAAGCTCTAATAGCAAGCTCAGACATTCTGTGTTTGCTTGAGGAGTTGGGATATTGCGTTCGGTTTGGCTTACATAAAACGCCCATAACCACAATTCCACATTATGCGACGCTGGCTAACAATTTGTTTGTGTTCATGGCGTTGATTCCACTTATACGAGCTGGAAAAGAGCCGCTAACTTTATCAGAAGCTCTAATTAACTCACGGAAAGGAGTAGATGAGCAGGGAGGAATAACTCCACAGGCTAATGGGAGCACGCCACCGGAAAATGGTAAGCGAGTAGGTGCCCCTGGCGCTGGAATGGTGCTTGGTCCTTACGCTAAGCGTTGGCAAAACACCAAGAGTCCACGAACGTTCAGACCGCTTGGGCGGAGCAGCGAGGTTAATCGAGGAGGAATGCAGTGGAGCGAAGATAGGCGGTTGCCCCGAGCACTAAGAACAACCAGCTGGGACTCAAATAAGAGGGCACAGCACGTTAATAAGGTATCTTCTCCCTTCCTGAACACCTTGCTGGAAGGCTGTTTCAGATGTGCGGGTGTGGAACACTACCTAAGGAAATGCCCTGTATACTCTAGGGAAATAATTAAGGACCCAACGCCTAACAGGCGCTGCGCGTCGTGTAATTCATTTGAATTATGCCCGGCAAGCTATCGACGGCGGCTTTATTTCGCAAACAGTCCCTTTCCTTCTGTTGAGTTTACCAAAGCTGGGGTAAGATATTTTAATAAGAGAGGCGATCCTTGTGAGCACCCTCCCTAATTCCCCTAAACAGGGAGAGGCGGCGTTTCAAGGATCCAAAAGGATCATAGGGAAACGCGAAAGCTTTAAACCACTCAAACTCGAACACCGGCTGTCCTAGACTCCCAATGGCGAGCGAGACAATCTGGTAATTCGCAATATACAGACGCATATGTTACCCTTCTTCGTTTCGCCTCACACAATGGGATTAAAGCATTCCAGGTGTTGCCGAAACTGATGCAACTTTCTAGAACGCACGTCTCGTTCAGCACCCCGATCTTAAGAGCTTCTGTGTTGGAAATCTCAGAATTACAACAGCTTCCTAATGCCCAACATTAATACAATGAATAATAATGTCAACTAATCCCAACGGTAATTTCGGAACGCTAGTATCCCAACGAACACCTTTGGGACACAACCAATTCCTTACCCCACCGCGCCTTGATATCTGCGAGGGTTGTCTCGCCCCTTTCTAACATCACCCGGCGCTTTCTCGACAAACTCTAGCATAATACAGCTCTAGTTCAAAATATATATGCTTTTGCTGCACGAGTAAGCGCATAACAAAAGTCCTGACCGGAGATCAGGAGCTGCCAACCCCTAAAGGATCGCACGCCCCCACACACTCTGTTCCGGAACTTACCGCTGCTTTTCTGAGCTGCTCTCAGCGCTTAAACACTATGGGCTTAAATTATTAAATCAGTTTCTTCAACAACATCATTATTTAACTCAGAACCATATAAGCCTCAACATGTGGAACCTTCATTCTGACAGAACATCAAAGCACTTCGACAAAACCCTCATAATCATTTAATAATAGCATTACCAACGGTACATAAACCCCTTAACTTAATGTAACTTATTCATAAACAACATTTAAGTGCAGACGTGAAACGAAACAAGAGCACGGCTCAGGCTCAGTGGATAAGACAAGCGCGCCTGAGCCGTGATTTTAATGAAGTCCACTACAATTGGCCCCTCCTACCAAAGAGAACACATTTTTTACGAACCACATTAAGCACATGGTCGTTAATTTTAATTTAATATTTCCAAAGGATCAAACAAATAACAAAAGAACATTCTGGCAGAAGAAGATCGGCTGCCACTCCAATCGAACCTCTCATGCGCAGACACATCCGAACACTCTTGATATCCCCTACTGCTTTACAAAATGTCATATTTATGCAATTTCCTATAAATGTAAATTACTGCTTTTCCCCAAAGCATCTCACTCGTGCATTTGAACACCGTCTCCGAGCACTGCATGCGCAGTGACAAACGTCAGGCTACCTGCCCCCTTCTTTTCTTGAGCAGACGCAAGTCAGAAACAAATTATTTGTGCTGGTTTTAAGATTTACCTTGCATTTTTCCTCGGTTGGCCTGTCGGGTTCGCGAAATTGTAAATGAACGCAGAAGATGCTTAGTGCCTTCGAAGTGTTTCAAGGTAATCTAAACGCTCCCAGCCACTTCGTATAGCTGTAGTTAGTAGGGAATACTTTTCGCTAGAGCGCCTAAATATAGCCAGCTTCTGTCGAATGCCCTGGCCGTGTTACGAAGGAAAAGAACACCCTATATTGCTGGATGTGTACGGGTTGAAGAAGAAACCACTTAATTCTCAAGGAAAACCATAGTCCTCTGACATCTCCTTTTTTTTTTAACCGAGCTCTCTTCTCTTTCCAAAAGGGCGGCTTGCGTTCCTGCTCCACGCGGGGCGCAGCTACCCAACCCGCAACACACACGCACACACACACACAACTCTTAATATCAGCACCAACCAAGCAATCTCCCAGTTGGTAACGTCATCCCTTTTCTTTTGCTCATAAATTCACATTTATTTCCAACACAATCATAACAGGATCACTTCCGGCGTACGCTTCTAGCCATCGTAGCCTACCCCCAGTCCTTAGGACGCAGTTCGGACGTTCCAGGTGCCTCACCCGAGAACCTAAAATAGAGGAAACACACTTCAAATAAAATGACCCTTCAATCATTTAAAAGCCGTCTCCTCATATACCTACTTCCCAAAGTCAAAATCCTTACCCCAAGCTAGCATCTACGACCCACCTGACATTCATGCACTGCAACCTCGCCAGCTCAGCTCTATCCACGACAATTCTCCGGCAGGTGACCGATTTTAATTAATTCACCTAACGCATCCTGATTCTTACTTAAAACCGACTAGCCAACTCACCATCCAGACCTTCAAGCCTTTCGTGTTAGTGGCTCGACGCTGCTCGATGAGGCCTCCGATACTACCCCTAACTATACAACGTCACACGAAGGAACATAAGCTCTTTCATAATGTCAAACATTTTCAAATTTGCTACCGACGTACCCCAAACCCCCAAATCGTTTAGCAATCATACCCAAACTCACCTTTATAGCACCTTATGACCCACAGCCCGAATGCACCACAAGGGTCGCAGAGGCTTATTGCTAGCCCAAACTCAGGTGCCTTCCCCTGTAAGTTAATGCATACACAAAATAACCATTTCCGGGAAGCGCCAGAGATCCTTGGTCCCACTACTTAGTTCCTCCCCTCCCGTCGCCTCCCCTCAAACAGACCGAACCGCTACACCGCCGCCTGCAGGAACCAAGTACCGCGGTGTCACAGTCCCACCATGACCCCTTTCCCATCATAATATTAAAATTAAATACTTTTCCTTTAGCCCACAAGATAATTGAGCCACAATACACTGATACCATTACATGATGCCTTCGTCTCATCACTCAACTCCAAACCATCCAGTAGCCACGGCCGACTCTATGCTAACTTTGCCTACAGATAACCACTATCTGCTTATATCCGTAATTCCCTATCCATACAACATAGTATCATACATTTTCCGGCACTCGCCGGGTGTCCTTTCATCCCAACTACACCCAAGCCTACCACCTCAAACACCACAGCCATACAGAATACCTTACCATAAAACCACAAAACTTGACGAACCGTGCGGTTGCTCTCTAGACGCCGCCTATTTTATTTACTCAGACGGGAATAGTTTCCGAGCACTTTCCTGCCTGACCTACCTTAATCCAACACAGAATCCGCACCGCACATGGCCACCCTTAGCCCAACCCCATAAACAGACCCATAGGATTTCTATGGCGACTTTGGAACCACTATACGGTGTCCCAAACACTCCAAAAACTCATACCAGTCCTCCTGACCCCAGTTAAAGCCTGCTTACATCGTAAAGCCAGGCCACTCACTATCCCACTAGTCCCTTACGCGCGTGCACCCCTCATAACCTAAACTCTTCTCACCAACTTCACATAAAGGACAGCCAAAATCCGCTTTATTTATTGACTACAAAACCTGAGCCTAATCTCTGCGTGCGCCGGCTATCTGAAACCTAGGCCTGGCCAGGCCACTAGCTCCATCCAGCCCTACAGCACTCTTCCCAGATCGCCGCTCCAACCCCTCAGGAACTCGCACCCTTGCTAACCATCTCCACCAAACGCCGGCTTTCTAAAAGGCCACTCCAATAGCCCTTTCACTCCCATTCACCGATTCGCCAGACCTTGCAGCCTAAACCCATAACCCGTTAACCCTGCGCCTTACCTAGAGCTCAATGAACCATACCCCATCGCAAACTCCTACTTCCCTTTGTGACGTCCCCCTTAAAAAAGTTTGTATAAAAATATTTTAAATATAAGATTTTATTGCCAAACCCAAATCCGATTTCTATGCATTAATGAATAACCCGAAACCCTTCAGAGAGCAAAGCCGACCCAAACGCTTGTTCCATGTAAAACAGCTCACAGCAGTTCAGTCGGCTGAGTAACTCATTAGGGCCAGACTCGCCTAAAATAGTTTGAAGTCCCTTTAACAAACTCTGCAAAGATCAAGGCCCTTAAAACGTCCAAACTGGCAGGAGAGCAAACCCTGCGGCTGGCCACATCACGAGGGTTCCCATGGCTGCACACTCAAAAAGTCCCTTTTACTTCTCCAGAAACTGTTCGTTTTGGCTCTTTCCCCTTGAATCTGCAATGTATGTCATAGACTAGATCTTCGTCATTGTGCTGCTGCTCTAAGCAATTCCAGCTTTCAACTTCCCCTATGTCCTGTGACCTTCCCTTGCCTCGTTAAGGAAGAGACACATGAAAAGCAGGATGTTGCATCCTAAGTGGAGGTAATCTAAGACAGTAAGCAGCTTTTAAATCTTAGGTATAACAGGAAAGGGTCCAATGAAACGGGGTTAAAACTTAGCTGTCCCTTTTGATTGCATGTGTTTTCTAGAAAGCCAGACCGTGTGTCCTACTTTGAAATGCACATCCTTCTGGTGTTTGTTTGCGTAGCAGTGCTGAGCTGCCTGTGCCTCAAGGATATGCGCCGTCAACGAGCTGCTGCAACAGCTTCATCATTGCTGGAGAGACAGCTGGAGGCAACTCATTAACATTTTCTAGGTCAGCTGCACGCAGTAGGTTTCCGCCAATCATTGCTTCAAACAAAGGAAGCCTTGTGCTATTAAGTACAGTGCAATTATATGCCGACACAGTTGCTGGAAGTAGATCATCCCATGCACTTTTGCCACTTTAAATGTACGGAAAGGTTAACCGCTGTGAAAAACAAAAACCATTTACATACACCCCT
>JRZD01009980.1:33902-88591 GCA_000826945.1 Eimeria nieschulzi
GGCAGCTGGAAGACGGAATCGTTGCATATGAAGCTTGTTCTATGGTTCTGCGCGCTATCTCTGTTTGCACATCTGATTTCGGCTGCCTTCAACTAGGTAATGCCCTGTTGATGTGGAAGCGTTTGCACAGTAGTTTCCACACTTCAGCTCTGATTCCAGGAACGCGGCCAGAAACAAGTACTGCCGGTAAGCGATCAGCTAGTAAAGAAACTCCGCCTTCTGCTGTTACTGTCGTTTGCTTAAGAATAAAATCTGCATCCTTGCTCAGCGCGCCCACCAACGTGATGATAGCGTCATTCTTCTTCTTTTTCTCTGGTAAGACTGTAATAAAATCCAAAGAAACAGTCGCCTATCTTTTTGCTGGGATTTGTAGAGATTGCAGTAGTCCTGCATGCTTTGTACTAATCGATTTTGCTGCTTTGCGACGAGGGCGTGACTAAACGTAGATGTGCGCGTTGTTGCGAATCTCTGGCCGATAGTAAAGACTTGCTAGCATATCCTAGGTCTTGTGTACTTCCAAGTATCCTGCTGTAGGGTGATCGTGACATTTGTAAAGGACATGCTGTTTGCACTGAACTGCCGAAGGAACGCATGTACGGCATACCATTTGCAGACAAATAAAAAGTAAGTTTCCTTTTACTTCATATTCACGTCTCACTGAGTTTATTTCATCCCACAGTATGGCGTCTTCCTGCTGACGGGCGCGTTTGTAAATATAACGCAAAACAGTACATTCCTCTGATGTAGGGACCCACTGTTTACCACCAACATTGACCTTATGGGTTGCTGTGCGCTCCTGTTGTAGATCTGCAAGGGCTGCTCGTGGTAGCGTGTGCTGTTGCTGTTGTCGTTCTCCTCAATTTCTTACACCGAATAACACTTCGTCAACAGTTGGTGCTGCGCTGCTTATCTCATGCGTTTGTTGCACGTCTGGCGCTTAGTGTTGGTGTGCTAGGTGACGCGATAAATAATCTGCCTGAACATTAGTTGAACCTGCATAGTATTTAATCTTCATGTTCTGGAAGTCTGCCAAGAAAGCCAACCACCTCGCCACCCTTTCACGTTCGTACTTGTCTCCTTTAGTTTGATGCAAATACTGCAACGCTCTATGATCAGTATAGATACTAACATATGCTGTTAACAATAATCTGACCTACTTCTCTAAAGCCCTTATAAATTGCGAGCAGTCCTTGATCATAGGTAGAGTATCCTTGATCAGCTGGTGAGATTTTCTTGCTTAGGAACCCAATGGTTTGCCACCTTGTTTTAATACTGCACCCACTGCATAAGCTGATGCATCTGTGTTGAGCACATATTGCTTGCTTGTATCTAGAATTTGTGGAGTCAGGTAGTTAACCAATTTGTCCTCTCGAGCCTTAACTCCTCCTGTGTATTCTGCTGTCCACGTGAACTCTGTTGGTTTTTTGTTTAACACACTTAACGGTATTGCTGTCTCTGCAAACCTGGCCTCTATGAACAAACGCCAATAATTAATAGTTCCGAAGAACTGCTGCACTTCTATGCGGTTCTTCAACTTTTCAGGCAGCTAGGGATCGCTTGATTTTTGAAACAACCTGGGGTTATATTTTCCGCTCCCATCTTGCAAAGCATGTACTCAATTAAGGACGCTCCAGATGTACACATAGACACCTTAGGGTACATCTTGTTGGTTTTCAAAATAAATAACATCTTATCAACTAATCTGGCACGACATTCAACATTTAGCCTATATACCAAAAAATTATCATGGTACGCTATTACTCCTTTTCCCAATAAGCCAAAGAACATATGACTCATAACCCATTGAAAGATTCCCAGTGCTCCCCTTAACCGAAACAGTATCACGTTACACTCATACTGCGACATATATGTTCGAAATGCAGTCGTGAATTGGTCCTTAGGCTCGACTCTAATTTGATGAAAGCCCTGTTCCATGTCGATTGTAGTAAATGCTTTAGCACCGTGTCGTAAGTCTATTGTATTTTAGGCAAAGGAAAATCTGCGGATATTGCCACGGACTCGAGTTCCTGATTATTAAAGTACCATTCGATATTGTTATTTACCAAAACCATCATCCTTCTTAGAGACCAGCATTGATGGAGCTGCAAAAGGAGACGACGTCATGATAATCCCCTTGCTCTTCTTCAGTTGCTTTCAAATCTATTTCTATGGCACTAGGTCCTTTGAACCTATTCGATAGATTGCCCTTTCACTGAATATTTTGCCTGGTAATAGGGTGACTGTGTGATGTATAATTCGTTCAGGCGGTAGCACTGGGTGTAGACTATGCATGAAGATCTCCATCTATTTGCATGTACATCCCGTAGTTAATGCAGGACATTTGCGCCCTCTTCCATCAATCCACACTTCTAATTTCAAATACGTACGCCCTTGCCATTCTGTTACCGCTGCACGTTCCACCTCCATCACATCAAGCATTGGACATTTGTTCGTTGCATCAGTGCAATCTTGTCGTCGTTCTGGTCTTTGGTCATGTGGCATCAATACAATCATGTCGTCGTTTTCTGGTGGCCTTCGGCCCCCATTGAAAATCGGCACAACGTCATCGTCTGCGTTTGTCACAGTATTAACTAAGTGTATAATATCGGGCTCCATTGAGTTTTCGGTTTACTTTTGTTTCAACTCATTCAATAGTCTTTTAAGAAGCACCATTTACTGAATCTTCTTGTACCTCTTGTATCCCTTCGCTGCATGCCTTACAAAGTGCGTACCTTTTTGTGTTCTTAAACGTTAAACATTCTCTGTCATTTGTTGTGAAGCATATGCTGCTGATTGTTTATGCTGTTTATCTTCAGGCAGTCCAAGCTTTCCTGCTTTACATCGAATTTGTTGCCACCCTTCACGTCAACTGGTAATAATAACAGTTTGCGCCATTGAGCCATTGAATTTAATTGGACGACTTAAAGTCCTAAACGATAGATTCCTGCTGTAGCCAGTCCGTCGCCAGTACTATAAAGTACGTACTTTGAGCAGTTAATAAATCCACACTGGTGCGGACATTGTCCACCGCAAATTTAGATTACTTTACCACCTTATCCACGTCCAACTCGTCGCCCGATGCCACCTTAAATTTAATTGCGTCTAATTCTTTTCCAGGGCACCTCGTTTGCCCCATAGCCCCTGGAGCGACAAAAGATCGACTTGCAGCGGTGTCCACCAACGCTTCAAATTGATCTTCACCTACTCGAACTTCCAGTAACCACACAAAAGCTCCGGCTTCTAATGCTGATGAAGTATAATCATTGATGAGACTTCTGATGACTTTAGAATACTTTCTACGTTTCACCTTATCAGGCACCTTTAAAGTCTTGCCATGCAATTTTTCAAATTCCCCTTGACTATGCATGCTACCACCTTGCGTCGAATTCTGCCAGCTGTCTGATGCAACCCCTTTAAAATCCACTCCTTTAAATACATTGAAGTTGTACTTGACTTCTGCACGTCTTTGTGATGCAAATCTACTGTGATGTTGTCTAGCTAATTTATTCCCTTCTAATTCCTGCGATGTGTACTCCAATTCGCGGCTTTATCGATCCTCCTCCTGTTCTCTTCCTTTGCCTTCAGGCCTGTTCGTCGTTATATTTAAATATGCTGTGAATTCCTCTTGCGATTCCAATTCATTTTTTTGGCGTCGCTGTTAAGGAGGTAATGAGCACGGCTTCAGAATTGTACTTGTGTCACAGGCCGACTTTATCGCGATTTGATTAATCCGTAAACCACTGATATTTGTCTTCATTCTATGTAGCAGCAATGTTGATACCTTTTGTTTCCCCAATTTATCCATGTATTCTCTCTGCTCAGGAAACAAAGAGCAGACAGTCACCACCTGATTGGACCTGTTTACCAAATCAGACTCTCGTTTAATAATACGTCAGGTGTCTCCGTAAGCCTTTTTTTGGGACTTGGATCCATCGATTAATAACATTGTTGGAACGCTGCTGTAGCTGCTGTTAATCTTTGTCTTGCTTCTAGCGCTAGTAGACTCTACTTTAAGCTTCGACTGATAGTCCACTTCGCCGCCTACGCTTGTCCGTTTCCCTGGCTTCTAGATGTAGAGACCATTTCTTTAGCCACTTTGAGAGCTTATTCCCTGGGAAGGTTCTGCTTGTAGTAAGTCTGTGTGCGGCACACGGTAGGCCAGTTATTCTAAGCACACCCGGGAAATCCCATAGTACACCTTAAGAAAAGTACTTTTTTTCTCCTGCTGGAGCAACTGGATGCAAACTAGCCTCAACATACAGCCCTGCCCTTGCGGTGAGTAACAAAATACTCTAAGATATCCGATGTGGTCGAACGCCAAAGAAAACTCTGGAACTCTTAAGGAAGCTTCTACTTACCTCTTAAGATTCGTGTTTATATAAGCACTCTTTGGTTTTGCGCTCTCCCACTCGAACACAGAGTGCCTTGCCTCCCTGCTGCAGGCAGAGGGCAGCTACCCAATCCCCAACACAAAACTTTCTCAGATCGACATCACCCGCGCAAATTCGAGCATACTATCATCAACTTTCACGTTCTACTTTAAATTTAGATTTATTTTAACAACAGGCGCAACGGAAACATCTCCGACCTACGCTCCCAGCTAATCCACTCACAAATCTTGGGCTTCTGTTCGGGGCCGGTAGCTGCCTCACCCCAGAACGAAGACCAAACGGAACATGTCTTCAATAAAATAATTCGTTACTTCTAAAATAACAGGCTCCCTGCATATACCCATTTTCAGTCGCTCAAATCTTCACCTCCAAGCTAGGATCCTTGCCATACCTAATATACAAGCGTGCCAACTTAGCTGGCTCAACACGGCGCACTACAATGCTTCAAGAAGAGACCTAACGTTAAGTGATCCAGATACTCCTATCTCAACTGTATCCAAAATCAAAAACCACAGACTTTCACCAACCTTTTGAACCTCCTATCAGTAACTGGACACTACATCGACTCCCATCTTGTACCACTCCAGGTCCCTGAAACGTCACACGGACGCTCCAGGCTTTTTCATAATTTAAAGCTTACCAACATTTACCCTCAGTGTTGCCCAAACCCCATGATTCATGACCCATGCCCTAAGTGGCATTCATAGCATCTCTGACCATTCAGCCCCAACAGGGGATGGATACCCCACAGGTTTATTATCAACCCAAACCACATCCCTTGCCCAATATACTAGTATATGCATGAAGCAAACATAATTTGAAAATCACCAGGAAGCGTGAGTTGCCTTAACCGATTTCGTCACAAGCAGCAGTAGCCCTTTCGCAAGCCGAAATCCTTCAGCGCTGCCGACATGAACCCGTACGCTGAGATATTCCGGCCCCATCACAAAATTTTTCTAGCTCTAAGACTAGGATTAAACACATTTGTTCAAACCCTCAACGTACCGCAACCCTACTGAACTAGCATCTATACAGGACAGTCTTTTCACCTTAGGCGCTTCCACACCTCACCGTAACCGCAGCCCACTCGGCACTACCTTTTGCCGACATCTTGCTATCCCTCCCCCATTTAACAATTCTGCCAACTGCAGTGCACACAATTATACATTTCCAGGCACTCGGAAAGTGGGGTTCCAACCAGATGCACCAAAACCGATTATTTCAAACACCGCAGCCATACAGAACACCTTGCGCAAACACCAATAAACTTGATCAAGCGTGCGGCCACTTACGGGACTCTGTCCACCATATCAAGCCGTGCCGCACAGCCAGTGACTCACATCATAAACTGACCTACCTCAATCTAACACACAGTCGATACCCCACTCGGCCACCCTTAGCCCAAGGCTATAGACAAACCTATAAAATCCCTATAACAGTCCAGTAGCTAATACACCATTCATTGTATCCCAATGATTTACAACGTCGTTCCGGATTCTGTGCAAAAGCCCCTTCACAGCATGCATTAGCGCGCGCGATATACCACCAAACCTTGAAGTAACCATGGCTCTCAAACGGACAAAGTGTGCACTAACCTCACTTTGGAGCACATCCAAGTTCCTTTCACTCACTAATTAGAACGTCAGAGACTACGTTCCGGAAAGCAGGAGGTCTCGAGAAAGTAGGACTGGCCTGGGCACTACCTCCACCAGGTCCAGCCATATACTAAGCACCCCCTTCCAATCCTTTACTGTTCTAATAACTTATCTAACCGCTTTATCGTAAAGAGCCCTACTTTGAAACCCTTCACACTCGTTAGCCATAGTTTTTAGGCCTTATAGCGTGGACCCATAAACCGATGATTCGGGGCGCTGTGCCCGAAGCCCCTAAAGGTCATACGCAACCCCAACCCCGAGCCCATGCTTGCCATTACGGCATCCCTTTATGGCGGTAAACCCAACTAAAAGCCGGACTCAAAAGGAAATATCCCGTAATCCTGAAGACGGCTGGGTCACCCATTGAAGGTAGACATGACCTGATCATTTGGAGGTCCACACAAACAATACCAGCACAGGGCAAGCTCCATAGAGGGGCGTGGCAGGCAAAAGGGGACTGAACCCTGAAGTTGTCCATCTCATATCCCCCCCCTTCCTCGTTCTTCTGGGAACATAAGAAGCATGAGAAAGAGAACGCGGACACCTACAAACTGTTCTGCTTCTCGATCGTCTAACGGAGCGCGGTTTTAAACCATTAATCTTGTGCCGGAGGTGGTTCTTTAAGAGCCAAGGGTGCATGCAGCTCAAAACATGAGCTAGATGGTTTCCACAACCTGCTTGAAAACCACAAAGGAGTAATTGCATTATCTAACTTCAACAAACCCTCATCAGTCTTGGTAAGAGACTCCTCCGGATGGGTAGGCAACGTCTGCGTTATTTTCAATGCTGAGCAAACAATATGCCAGATTTGTTTCGCCTCCCTGCGCTTAGCTCTTTTAGGCAAGACGGGGCTAATAGGTACAAGAGCCTCCCCTGTCAGCCTTTGGACCTCCTGCGCTTCCTGGTCCTCTGCCAGACGCCCATTAACAATCGCGATTTTATTTGCGTTCCGCGCATCAACACCATCCGCTTCCTGTCCCACCACAGGCCTCGCAGTTCCCTCAGGAACCTTCGCAGCTATTCCAAGTGGCACTGGGCCAGCTACTCGCGGCTTACCATCATCGCCCTCCGTACTCCGAGTACCTGGATAGCCACGTTTCCTTCCAACGTTAGTCAGCTCGCCCAACATGTCACCTCCTGCTGCCTTGACAGGGACACCCCCCGACACACTTGCTAAAAGGGTTGCCAACATTCCAGCAAACGCCGTCCATCAGAGCATTCAATGCGAGGCGGAAGGGCAGCCGCCGGACGCACGATCAAAGGAGTGGATAACTGGATATCGTTGCTGGACTCAGAACACCCTTGCCTTTTTACTGAAGCGATAACTGCAGGTTGCCTCGATGTTTTGTCTCGCTACTATCGGGGCCGACACCACTTCAGGTAACAAAACTGCATGCAGGTTCACCCCAGTCCTTCTCCTGGAACCAGTAGCTTCAGACAATTCGGGAGGGGTGTGGGAAGCCAACTTAGATACCGCTGTCACACTCCTTGGCTCTCTCCTCTTTCGTGGAGTTAAACTAGGCAAGGAGGACCATAACTGTTAAATTTTGTTGCCTCCTGCACGCGTTTTACGACCTTCTTTGCATTGGACTACATTGCTCACATTTTATTCAGGAAGTACTTCAAAACAGCTTCCTCCGGATCCAGCATATGTCGAATAACCCTGTGTTTCCCAAAATCCATTTCCGAAGGTACTGTCTCCTCTTCGTCAACGCCTGGACCATTGGCCTTTTAGAATCTATAGTATCACACACTTCCTCCGGAAGGACCTCCAACTGTCGTCGTCTCAGCACCCGAGCTGCAAACTTCAGACCCTTTGCACGATTGCGAAAGAAGGGTGGAGTCTCTTCCTCTTCCGTGTGCTGCGAAGGTGCATCCTAATCTGGCACGGCCTCCGGCGTCGCAACCCGCTTCTTACCTCTCCTGGCCTCAATCTGGGCTTGCTTCTTTTCCACCGCCAAAGGCCTTGACAATGATGGTTTTTGATCAGCCTCTTCACTGAGGGCTTTAATAGCTTCGTTCACAGCGATCAAGGGACCAGGTGCAGAACACTGTAACTCTCTGTATGTCAACAGAGGTCGCCATTGCAAGTCGTCACTTACAAAAGAAGACGGCTTTGCCACGAACTGTCGCAAGAAAGGAATAAGGAATTCTTGCCAAGCAGGAAAATCCCACGGAGATTTACTTATTACCTTCGAGCATTCCTTCAAGTAAACTTCGTCCCGATTCTTGTCACACTAGGCAGGCGGCGCATGCCACAACTCCCGTAGCTGCGCTGTTACCGACCGACCGTCAGACCCCTTCTTGATTGCCCCCACCAAAGGTGGGAGACTCTCGCCCCACTATCTAGGTGTGGCTATCCTTTTCAGGAGAGCTATTCCTGCCTTCCAAAGATCAGTTCCACAGCTCCTCTGGAGTCTCTGCTTTCGCTAAAGGTACATGACGTCCTTGTGCTGCACGTGCTTCTGGTTCTTGGCTATACCCAGACAGTGTACAGTCCATGCGACAGCGTGTACATCTGCTGGCCTATACTGAATTATAAATGGCCTTTTCCTTTTTGCTGACCGCCCGGATCTGCAGAGCCGCTCTTTACCATCTGCACCCGCAGCGAATTGGGGTCCATCTTCGGGAAAAGCTAACTTCGTACGCTCTCCAATTTCCTCAAGATACTTCCCGCGATCAGGGTGCTGCCGTTATTTCTCCTGCACATCGGCCCTCTGCTGGTTAGCAGGGCAAAGGAAAGCGGTGTGGCTATGAACACTGTTGCGAATGGGCCGCCTTAGGACCGGCATCGTGGGTAGATGTGTTCCTGTAATGATTCCAAAGTCTAATTGCAGATAAACAGCTTTTAGTTGTAGGAAATACTGGAATATCGACAAATACAAATGGATGTCCCCTTCACACAGCAGCTATCACCAACTGCGGCCGCCCTCCCCGTCTCCAGCGGAGCACTCCCCTTCTTTTCAGCACAACCATGCAAACCTAGCGCAGCCAAGAACACGGAAGACTTATAGCGATTCATATTATGAGAATAGCTATTTAGAGTGAAAATAAGGTTACCCCTCGATTGTTTCCTTCCTGGCCACTGGCACAAACGGTTACTTTGGCTGCGTCGGATTCGTTACACGTAAGCGCCCGTTAAACAGATCTACGAATTCAGCCCATACCGCACAAACTAACACAGAGTGCAGTCAAAAAGGGCCTATAGAGTGAGGTGCAAACTTGCCACTTCTCCTTCTTTCATCTTCGGTAAGTTTTAACACCACCTTCATTCCCGGCTGTAACTTTTTGTTCCTCTGCTCTACAGCCACTAGATTCCATAGGGCTTCCTGCTTATGGGCGCTGATGACACCGAATCTACATGCCCACAACGCCTGTAACCATTTGGATGGCACCCTACATAGTACCCGCCTCTCCCATTCGCTGCACAAGGGCAACGTCAGCTGCTGGGCTGTCACCAAGACGTATGGGCTGATCACCGAAACACAATGAACTGTAGCACTCTACGCCAAAAATGCTGCCTCTAGTACCACGTCCCACTTCGTCTTAAACCAGGATACACACAGCTTCACTGTTGTCTTCAACAACCTCATGAACGAGTTGACAGCTGAGTTGCCTTTCAAATTTTAGGGGGAGCTGTAGATCATAACTTGAAAGACTTCGCACAACGCCATTAACTTTCATGCTCTAAACCGAGGCGCATTGTGTGATAGTAAGGCTCGCAAAAGCCCCTGCTAGCTAGCTCAGTGCAAAGAAAACGCCTCCCCAGCCAGGGTAGCTGTAGCTTCAGGACGGGCTACCCTCTCCACCCACCTTGTCTGATTGTCGATGATATCCAAAAGGTGCGTGCTGCTTCACTCAGTGCGATGGAGGTGGCCAAAACTACTCATGGCCACAACTTCAAAAGACGTGCCACTTATTAGGAGGCAACGACTGTTCAACTCAGATTGTTGACGCTCGGTAAAGCGAACCCACATCGTCTCGTTGATAGGGCTACTAGGAGTGCGCCGCGATACTTGCATGTGTCTTAGCGACACCGAAATGGCCTGCATTGTAGCTAAGATGGTGGGCATTCATAGCGAAGGGTCGGAAAGCCTTAGGCATGAAAACACTCTGACCGCAGCTTGGGACTTCCAGAGACAGAACCCTATGTTGGTGCGACACTAACCGCTGAATCTATCAGTCTTCTAGGGCATGCTTCCTTAGGCGTTCTTATGGGAGACGCCTATCCTTTGCACTTGCCATCAGCTTGTTAAACAGTCCCCAGGCCCTCAAACTGGATTGCCTTAGGCAACGCCACTTCTGGGCCACCAATGCCTGTATCCCAAGGGTGAACGTCAATCACCTGGTTCTGGCGGTCTACAGTAGAGGCTCAGAAGTTCCCTTTAACGCCGATTCCCACTTTAGCACTAGAGCGGCGTCGAGCGGACGCAGAATTAGTTGTTGTATGCTCATCCTGATCATCTGTCTCTTCAGTAGGCTTCTGCCCATCTGGTGCCGTCAGTTCCTTGCCGTCCGTTAATACCATTCCAAGGTCATTTGAACGGTGGGCTTCTATGGCCCCACAATCCGCCATCGTTGCATACACCTTCCGTGAGGCCTGAGGTACGCGCACTCGAAGGACACCCGTGCACAAATGAGCCACCTCTCGCCGCGCCTCAATAGCCCTTCATTCCACTATGTTTGGCAGATGCATCCACCGGTGAGTAGGCAGTTGGTGGGACTAATGGGTGAAAAACACGCCACTGTCTGGGAACCCGTCAAGGATAAGCTCAGGTTGTTGATTTTTAAAGGGAATAGGGGCAAGAAAGAGACAGTCTATTTGTCCGATTTGGCCCAGATGCAGTGTACCCGCGCGTGCTGGAAGCATAGCTGGATTTTCATTCCTTCTACGTATCGCCAAAAGGTCTCCAAAGACCAAATAATTCCAGCGGCCTCCAGTTCTGTGGCAGCCCACTTTACCTCGTGCGGGCACAAATCCGGTGATGCATCCCCAGTGACGCGGTGACCCTCCTTATAACGCTCTATCAATACTGCTGCTAGTACATCAAACCACCGTGGCAATCCACGATGAACTCCCTTCTAGGGATGGGCTAGCAGGCATTCATTACAGTGGAGCGTATTAACCTTGTCCTATGTCTGTATGCATTTGGATGTCCACTCGATCATGCGCCTGGAACATTGGGCCTTAAACAAGGGCTCCGCATCAGCCGCAAAATTGAGTATGAACTTTCGACAGTATTGTTCCTGCCTGATAAAGCGCTTTACTGCTTTTGCACTATCCGACTCCGCCATCTCTGTTATAGCTTTGACCCTGCCCGCATCAACACGTACTCCTGCTCGCGATACGATATGTGCCTACTACTTGACCTAGTTGCCGCCAAGCGCACACCCGCCCCAATGCAGCACTAGGGCGGCTGTACGAATAAACGTAAAGATTTTGCTCGAATGCATAGACGCTCGATCCACGTATGACTGCGCAGAATGATATCATCAATGTATCCGAAACCACAAACTCAATTTGATCCTCCCATCAGCATGTCCACCATGCAGTGATAAATTGCAGGGTTAGTTGGAAAATTAAACGGAAGATGTCCGTACTGTTTCATACATTTTTGGGTCACAAAGCTATTGTTTGGAGGGTCTGCCTCCTCGACATCGATTTGGTGAAACCCACTGCACATGGCCGTCAATGAGAAATAACCCTTGCCCTTCAAAGGTGTTATGATGTCTTTCAGGGGCGGCAGCGGCTGCTGTTTTCTTGGTACATGCTTGAGGACTTTTTATAGCCACAGCACAACCGCCATGTTCCATTCGACTTCTTCACCATCACAATGAGGGTGGCCAAGCACCCTTCCCCCGGCTCTCTGACGCCGTCGGCGCCAAGCTCTTGCACTGCGTTCCTCACCATCCCCCTCTTTGCCGGGTATAGTCGCCACGGTGGTTGCATATCGGTGGAGCGTTAGCTGTGTCCAATATTGCTTTTAGTGAGCTGGTGAGAGTTAGTGGGCGAGAGGCATAGTTGGAGGTGTCCTGAAACTTCATCAATAAAGTAGGTGACGTATGTAGTCCGTTAACATTTAGGCAGCTACTCTTAGACGGTAGCTACCGCATTTGCTTATCACAAACCAGCGTTTCCACTGCCAATGGATTATATCCCATCAGTGCTGAGGAATCCTAGAGGCCCTCTTTAACCTTATGCTTTATTCGGAGCACCCTACTGTCGGGTTTCGTTTTAGCATTATTGATTGCCACTTCAGCCTTCCCGCCTCTCATCGTTCTACAAGGCTTACTATCGTGCAGAAATGGGTAGGCTCACTTCGCGTGCACGCTATATGCTTTCCGGAGGTAAGGAGAAAAACCCGCCAATCAGTGCAGTTTTATAAGACCTTTGGAAAGCTGGTAGGGTAGGTATGTGCCCATACCTGCATTCTCGCTGGCCCGCACGAGGAAGGCCGTGGCCCGCTATAGGCGCCCTCTCTCCTTTGTTAGCATTGTTTTCTTTAGGCTCACCTGCGCCAACGGGCGAGTTCCAGGCTGCATCAATGAATCGTGCACTAAAAGACACCCGTGCCCCATCCTGGGTTTGTCGACTATTGATAGATCCACAACTCCTTCATGTGCCTCAACTAGTAACGCATCCTGAGGAAAACTAGCCGGGATGCCATGCTCATAAAGAAAATTCACCCCAGATACGGCATCGAATCCCACCCCGGTCATCACTATGAGGGGAGCCAAATCCGTCACCGGAAGTAAATGTAGTTCCATTAAAATCCGCTCTAATATCAAGAAGGCCTCCTGTTCTAACGCCGTGATCCAGCCGCCTATGGCCATCCACCTTTTGTAATTTATTCCTGGACGTAGCAGCTGTGCTGACAATAGGGAAGCTTCAGCACTGGTGTCGATGGCGACCTCACACCCCAAGCCTGCGATAATGTGCAAGCTTCTCGTATGTACTGGCTGCGCGACCTCCATGAAAAGTTTAGCTGCTGGCTGGGTAGTCTGCGCTTCTGCCAGATGCACACTTCGCAGTTCCCCTGTAAAACTTTTGAAGGCACTACAACCTGCTGCACATGGACTGATGAGCCTTCAACATCTTCGTTTGCCTCCCCTGTCGCTCGAGGATCACCTTTTACGCCCTCCCTGAAGGGTGTCTCTAGTAGCACACCTGCTAGCGTCCTGTTCCTGTCGCGTGGCACGTTGTTCGGTTGATTCCACTCCGGCTGTGAGGTTGCGGAAACGTTCCGGAGAGGACTATCAAGGGTGATGATGGGATGCAAAGGCCCCAGAAAGAACTCTGGGCAAAACCAGCTAGAAAGAGTACCACCCCTTTTGTGGACATACGTAGTCCCACCTACGCTTCATGCACGAGAAGGAGATGCTCGCAAAATATAGGCGCCGCCGACAATCCGGCGGACATGGTCCCGAAGAATTAGATGAAGAACAACCGCTCCTACGCCTTCGCTTCCCCATTATTTTCACACAGTATATAGCGCACTCATGTAAGTACTCTGGCATACCCGTTAGCCTCAAGCGAGCTCCCACCAAACTCTAAGCCAGAAGAAAACATTGCTGATTTACCTGCTGGACCCTCGTGATAAAATTATAGCCAGTCTCAACCAGTGCACGAGCCGACTGCCTTCTCACACCCCTGTCCATTTCTCCTTCATTAACTGTACTACTCCACCCAAGCGGGCGGTAGCCACTTCGCCCCTTGATATGCTTCCAGTGGTTAGTATGTTCATTGGCTACGAGTCCTACGGGCAACGCATCTACAGGCCGCCGATTTCCTAGGGACGCACTCTCATATGTCGTTGAACTTGTTCTTCCTCTCTGTTTCACATTTTTCGCTAGGTTGATTCAGGTTGCTAGCAACATCACTGGATCTTAACCAGGCCGTATAGCTTGACCTAATGCCATGGCTCTAGGGCATTGTTAGCCCAAGTCCGCGGCATGTACAGTAGCGTTTATGGGGAACATGTGTAGCTAATATCAAAGTAGTTACCTAGCTGCTCGGCCAAATAGTGCATAGACAACTATGTCATGATAGCGCCGGGTACCATTTGAGTTTTGCCATTGCGCCTACAAAGCCCTGGGTACGCTCAATTCCGCTTTATCATCTGATAGTATATGTCCGCAACGTCTAGCTTTTCTACCGCTATGTGCGTCAAGGCCTGAGGCAAGTAGCGCATAAGGAGGACCGGACAGATGCGGTGCAGCAAAACATCTGCCAACCTATTATATGGATGTTTGTGATCTGGGCCCCGTTGAGCCTTGATGCTGCGGCAACCAGAGCGTAAGGCGACGCGTATGTGGCGCCAACAATGCGCGTGGCCCTGGTGGAACTCGCTAATTACTTTTAGTTTTACTTTTAAACTATACATCAGCTCCTCCACTTCTGGGCTGGTGTGGAAAAGTCTATCTGAGTTAGGACATAGCTTTTGGAGTAGCCTACGCTCGTGTTGCAAATCCACTAGGTTATCCACAGTTCTGGTGTTTTGGTTTAGATCCTCCTGGTGGTCTTATATTGTAGCATGGGGGAGCGGTGCCTAATGTAAGACAACTAGGTTTTTGGGGTCGAAAAGAGCTCTAGACCTACCGCCTGCCCGCGTCTTCTTTCTCGTCATCAGGGCTTCTCAGTCTCAGAGCGTCACCGCCTACGGTCTTATCCGCACAGCTGAGTCAACCTCAGTCCCGCGACATCTTCTATTGCACCTCGAACGTTTCACTGAATGCCATCAAAGGCTGCTGCGTGTCCAAACGCACATCTCAACACCGGATCATGTGCTGACTATCGACCGTTGCAGTACGAGCTCCGCCGCCCATGACGCCCTCCGTCAGATTGTTTTGTCACCCGTAGCTTTTTACTTTCTCCACGACTTTACCTCCTGGAACGTTTACCATCGGTCCTTATATTTGTAACGGATTCTAAAGCAAGAAATTACTATTATCATCACGAGGTGATATCACCTAATAATACAAAAACACCTAAGAGAATGTCCTAGTCCAGCCTAGGAAAGGTGCATTTGCTGTTTTGCTGGGGCAACTGGATACAAGTTACGAGCCACCTGGAGCTGTGCCCTGGAAGTAAGGATCGAAACACTCTAGGACACCATTGGATGTCGGAAGCCAAAGAAAAAAAAAGAAGCCTAAGAAAAACAATTGTCACCTCTGGAGCTTCGTGTGCATCGCAACACTCAAGCTGTTCTCAATCTTTCACAGGATCACAGTACAGCATGCCCGCCTGCTTTAGGCAAAGCGCAGCTAGCTTATCTGCAACACATAACTTCTGCCGGGTTGACACGATTAGCGTGAATTTGACCATACGATCGTCAAGATTTCTCGCTCCACTCTAAATTTAAATTTATTTCAACCACTGGTGCAAAGCAAACGTCTGCCACATACCCTTCCAGGTTATAAACTCACAAGCGTCACGCTTCTGTTCGGCACCTTTAGGTGCGTTACCCCGAGACTAAAAGCAGACGAAACACGATCAATAAAATAATTCTTCACTTCTATATGAATGTTCTATCATAGCAACCTCTGTGCAGACACCCAGTTTTAAAAGCTCAAATTATTACCTGCGAGCTGCGATCGTTGGCCACCCTAACATGCAAGTTCGACAACATAACTGGCTCAAGCCGGCTCACAACAATGGTTCAACAGGAGACCTATCATTAACTCATCCAGATAATCCTTCCACAACGCCATTAAAAAGCAAGGAACACAGGATTCTACGAACCTTTTGAACCTCTCCTGTGTGCAACTGCAAACTCCAGCATCCGGCCTAGGGTACTACTCGCGGTCCCTGAAACGTCATACGGACGCTGCAGGATTTTTCGTAATTTTGAGATTACCAAAATTTACCTTTACAATTGCCAAAACCCCAAAAGTATTCAGCGTCTATGCTCTAACTGACGTCCGTGGAAGCTATGACCCGAGAGTGCCAAAAAGCAATGGATGCCCTACAGGTTTGTTGTCAACCCAAACAGCATCCCCTGCTCAGAATACTAATATGTTTGTAAAACAAACATAATTCGAATACCACCTGGAAGCATCGGTTCCCCTAACCAATTCTTCAACTACCTGCACTGGGCTTCTCACAAGCCAAAGGACCACAGGGCCGCCGACACGAACCTGCAGTCTCAGATATCCCAGCTTCATGACGAAATCCTTCTAGCTTGAACGCGAGGATTAAAAGCCCTTATTGAAACACTAAACGTTGCTCAAGTCTACCCCAGTAGCACTTAAACAGGACATCTTGTTCATGTTATTAAGACTAAAAGTTCATCGAACCTTCAACGTAGCGGATCCCTACTGGACTAGCATCTAAACAAGACACTGTTTCACCGTTGGCGATTGCCGATCTATGGGCCACCGCAACTCGCGCCCTACTGTCTTCTGCCGACAGACAGCCATCCGCTTCTTATTCAACAACGTTTTGAATCACAGTGCATATACTCATACACTTCCACGCACTTTCAAAGTAGGCACCCCGCGAGGTGCACCAATACCAATGATTTTAAACACTATTCCCTTACGGAATACCTCAGCCTAGTACCAGTCAGCTTGTTCAAGCTTGCAGTTACTCCCCTGACCCTGTCCACTGTATGAACCGGTGCTGGATAGCCTGAGATCCATTTTACAAAATAACCGTTAATCTAACGCAAAGCCGATTCCCCACACGGGCACCTATAGCCCATCCATTCAAACAACAGTAGAAGATTGCTATGAGAGTCCCCTAACTAGTACACTTTTTATAGCACCCCAATAATCTACAGAGGGCTTTTTGATCCCATGTAAAGGCTCCTTCAGACAATAGACTACGCCGCGCACTATCGTACCAAAACGTAAAGTTAACGCTCCTCTTAAGCTGATACAATGAGGACTAACCTAACATAGGACAACACCCAAGTTGATTCTACTCACTAGCTAGAACGTCAGCGACTACTTTCCGGAAATCACCAGGGTTCGCCGCACTAGGACTGGCCAGCCCATTACCTCCAAGAAGCCCATTTAAATACTCCCTATCCGGATTCAATTCTTCCCTGTCGTAGGCGGCTATCCAACCGGTTTATCCTAAACAGGTGTAGATTGAACTGCTTCAGAACCCTTTCGCACAGTTGTCAGGCTTCATAGCCTAGTCCTATAACCGGAAAATTCGGCGCGCTTTGGCTCACGCCCGTAGGGCGTACGTAACCTCAAATCCCAGCCCATGGGTACCATTGGGATGTCTCCATAACGCGACTAAGGCACCCCACAGCTACACTCCAAGGGAAATGACCGGTAGGGCTGCGGCCGCCTGCGTCACCCATTAAAGGCAGAGTCGGCAAAATCAAATAGCGGATCACGCAAAAAAAGCCTGAAAAAAGCACGGTGCATAGAGAGCCGTGGGAAAAAGAAGTTAAGGGAAACTTTATGTTTTTCGCATCAGCAATGTGATTGCCCAGCTGCTCCAGCACCTCTCTCCCTGTTTTTTGGCAGATATAATAGTTTTTGCACGTTTTAGAGCCCTTGAAACTTGATCCCTACAGGCATATCACCTGATTGCCTTTTGACTGTTGATCTGCGTAAGGATATCAGCTACTGAGTGTGGTATAGTAACGTAGTCTGGGCATGATACTCCCTTCATGGTTCTTAAATTTCCGCTCTCCTTTCCTAGGTCCCTGGAGGCCTACCGCTCTTGCGTAAACCGAGGATCTTTTCTAGATGGTATGGTACCTGCCTCCGGTGCTTCATGCTCTCCATCCAACATTACCACAGTGCGTCCTCTTACCCAGCTAGAACATTTCTTTTTAATTAACCTTTTAAGTGAACTCATTCACCAGACTCTGCCTCCATCACGGCTTACACCAAGCCATACAAAAAAATAGATGCAGGTCCTTCAACATCTGTCCGGAAAAAGACTACGTTCCCTCCAGCACCTCATCAAAGTGCTCCTCTACTTTGTTAACGGGAACCACGTCTGTATTCTGTTGCAACTGCTTAATTGTTGGCCGTATCATGTGTCCGCGTAAACAATTCAACATAAGTAAATTGAGTACTTCCCAGTGTACTGATGGGGCCCACAGTTACCGTATTCCACCAAACTCCAATAGCACAATAGCTTCCCCTCTAATTTCATTGTACTACCGACAACCTTTTTCTGTAGAATTCACATTATGTCACTAACCTCCCGCAATCTCTAGCCAGGCCCGCGGCTGTGTGCGCTCAAATCTTAGTATTGTCTTGTGTTAGCCGTACTACGTCAAACAGCGAGGTTCCCCTTCTTTCAGCTGTCCCTCTCCGGATTCCGTCGATACGCCGGTCCTCCTTCGGGGGTTGGTAGCCCTATGGTGGGATGGGGGCCTAGCTTCGATAGGGCAACACTGCTTCCAAGGCTGCCGCATCCCAGTTCTCCCTGCTTGTGAAACGCTGTCTGTGTTGTGCCATCCGTTGTCCGTAGCTCACCCAACATATGCCTTGCCTGCAGAGAAATTGATACCCCGTCAAGTAGCCTTGTAGGGCGGGTGTGATAAAAATGCATTGTTACATTGCGCAGTGTGGTTGTAGTTCCGACTGCACTGCCATGACGCAGTCACCTCAAACTGACAATATAGAAGTTTTTGTCGTTTCAGATCGGCTCTGTGGCTTGTTAGGTTGGTTTCATGCGCCTCTAGCACTTAACAGGTAGATTCCGGTTCATTCCGTAATTACCGGTATGCTTTAAACCGTCCCTAGGACGCCTTTAGGTTGGCTGCTCCACTGCTCAAGTTGCCTTTTCAAATTATGACTGAAGCAGCTAGAATTTTCTGTTGCACGGATTTATACTACAACCGTCCGCCCGGCCCTCACACTTGGCGCTGGTCTAAATAATTAAATTTCCTGAAATTAGAGTCCCGTGGAAAATTTGTTGGCCTTTTCTTGTTCGTGGTTTAAACGAATAACAATGAGTATTAAATGCTCCATATAGAATTTGGCGCACAGCTTGTTTTTTATCTCCACTGCAGAACATTCTCTGGTCTCAGAGCCCCCCAGCTGGCATAAACGCAGACCGTGAGTTTTCAATATACCCGTATCGGCCACTAAAATTCTTACAACTGCTTGCAATTTTTCTAATTATGCATAGCTCGTTTCAATGAAAACCAGAACACGCGGAAAATCCAACGTCTTTGCCCCTCAACCTCGAGCACCGGATATTCTTGGACTCCCCATGACAATGTAGGTGCCATCCTAACTTTCACCATGCGACGTAAGTGTTGACAGTTATTGTGTTCCATTGGACAATGATATTAAAGGATTCGAAGTCACCGAAGAAATTGCAACCTTGCACAAAGCAAGGCTCTGTGCACGGTGTCATGCGGACAGATGCCTGGTAAAAAATACCAAAATCCTAAAGGTTTCTTTGCTGTTACCCTGACCGTGTAAAAATATCAATTTGCTTTAGGAATAACGTATGATTGTCTACATTTTAAAAACTCGTCTTAAAACAAAACGTCTCCGTTTTCCGAAGTTTTTTATTGGCTATAAAGCTTTGCAGGCCCTTATATAAGGCCCAACTTCTTTTCGTTGAAAATTTGTAGCTTCATGAAATTGTCATGCTCTTTCTACAGCACTTTGGACTTAGCCAATGTTATCAAAAATGAGTAATTGTTAACCCCTGAGAAATTCCCATTCTCCATAGGGGATGTGTTGAAGGGGCCTCCCGCTTTTTTAAACTGCAAAGCGACCCTAAACATCACGGGCTTAGGTCATTTAATGGATTTATAGAACACGATGTAACCAAGAACTCCACAGCCCTTAAAATGTAGAACAGTTTATCTTAGAGGTTCCCGACAAGCTTTGCCCCTAGGCTCATAATTGAGCTGATGATACCAGCAAGCACCAAATACCCACATAGTGTTTTGTATTTATATATAACAAAAACGTGCATACGTGGGACAAAAGAAGGCCGCGTTGCAGGATCAATACTAAAGAAAGGAACCTCCTGGGTATGGCAATAGTGTTCATTATGGAGTTGCTGCACAGGGATGTGGAGATTTGTCACTAGTGCTAAAGAAGGCGTTGCCATCTGCGTTAGTAGCCGCCCTGAATTTTACATTATTTAGCTAGCTGGAGTATAGCAGGCAGTTCAGGCAACTTCACGGGCGTTTCTTCGAAAGTGTATCACTTCTCGATTGTCCTAAATATTGTAGGACTTGGTGAAGGAAGATTGTATGCTTCGCTATTCGAGGCAGATATTTCCATGTGTCGATGACTTGCAGTGCCCCTACAAGGGTCACACTAAATTTATGTTTCTTCAATTTCCGCCTGCCTAAACCATGGCCTCTTATTTTGAAAACTTATCATCTCGTCCCACTAATTCTGCACTTCTTATTTTTCCGGACCTGCCCGGAGTATAGACGGCTTCGTCACGACATGTCGACCCGCAATTTATTAGCACCCTTTTTAAGTGCCCCGATTAAAGGCCAATGTTGTTTTATTTATTTCAAACACGTGTCAGTGCGTGATGCACTCTTCTGAAATGTAAGATCTCGAAGGGGGAACTCATAATTATTTTACTATAACATACAGAGCCGATGACAAACTCACAGGCTACCCTTTAATCGCTTTGCCCCAATAAAAATTAAGTTTTATTTTTTCATGGTTGCCCTATATGAGGTCCTATACACCCAGCCAACTGCTTGACGAACTGAACTTCACATTTGAACTTCAAAAACTTTTGCAAAATTTGCTGCTCCCATGCAACATCTTTATCTAGATGAAGGAATTAAACATGCATTACCCAGGGTTTCGTAAAAAGCGCTTAGCGAGTAAGATATGTCAGGATGGTGGTGGCCTGGCAATCAAAGAGCGTGATAATCATCATTACTAGAAATGTACTCAGCCGTTTTTAGAAGCCATCATGTATAACAACAGCCATGATATAGCCCGCAAATAATAACAACTGCAGTTTTGGCTGCATTTTAATCACTTTATTCTGGCTTGAGATTGGTGCCGACGATCTGTCTAAACAAATTTCCTGCATCCCCGCTTTCCCACCTAACGTTTATTACAAAAAAGAATATTTTGCTGCTAGGTTCAATGTGTTCACCAATAAAATTCTAATTTGCATTTGGGATTCCAGAACGCTAAGAAGGTTTCTATTTGTTTTCAACGCAGAAAAGCGGGTTTGAAAATGTAGACAATTTGTCGTATTTACTCTTTACATTGATCCTTTCAGGAAATTTTATGCTTTTTTTTTCTGGCAGTACGGTGGTACGCGTTGCACGCCGATAAGGTTGCATCTGGAACGAGTAAAATTGTTTTATTCGCAACTCGACAGCCCGACTCCATGTCTGTCAGTTCATCTATAACCACACAGGTGTTTATGTCTGATATAAACAAACTGCCGGTTGGTTCTCTTCCCCTATTTTCTTTACGCCGCTTTTTAATTTTGTAAAATTCCCAGTTGCAATTTTACGCTTAAAATTTTGTTGGGCACCTTGATGTATGATTATTATGCAATGTATGTCGTTTTTTTTGTTTTAGCAAATTACCGTGGAGCTACCTTCTGTGTTCAGTACGTATTTGCACTTGAGCCTGCACACCCCGCGAGAAACTGTGTTTCATTTTGATTTGTATTTTCATTTATGTTATCACTCGGGATTTATTCTTTTTATCCTCTCTTTCCTATAACGTTAAACTTGATTTTTTACCAGTACCCTTAGCTCCTCCCCCATTGGAATCCACATCATTAAACCTGTAATTCAACCGCGCACGTCTTTCTGCTTTAGTGCACAAACAAGCACGTTGGTCAACTCTGCATTTGTCAGCTGGGAGGAAACAAATCGAAACGAACGTTCAGAAACATACACTTACTTTGTGCTAATGGGCCCGTTTATCGCATGGATTAATTTCGGTTGGCGACTCCGTAAGGAACATGCACAAGAAATAAAGGGGGAGAGAATGGGTGCCACTGCTTAGATCGACCTAGTGCAGAAGCGTTTTTGTTCCTAATCCATTTTTGGACTTCTTTTGATTACTGTAATGGCTCGTTTATTTGCAACTCCTGGGGCAAAAGGAATATCTTTAGTGCTTACTTTTATTCAAAGGGCATGTAGAAATGTTTAGACATCAAAACAGCCTATTGAGTCAATGCCAGCCAAAAGCTGAGCTTGAAGAAAAGCAATGATATACTCAAAACCCTCAAGAAAAGTGCCTTATATACTTTCGGCAAACATCATTTGTTCAATACGCCAGTTGCCTGCCCTGGAACCCGCGGAAGGCCTATTTGAGTTCATGCAAATATCTGTTTGTTGCACGAACTGGGTTACACTGTTATAGTGTCACTTTTCGTGAGTCTGCTACTTCCAGGAAAGCTCCCAAAACTGTCTAGACATCAAGCGCCCAGATAAGTAGGCTTCTAGAACTTTTGCAAACATTGTCGGTTTCGTAATCCCAACAGCCGACCGCTTTTAATTTTTTGATCGATGGCATGCTTTGTTAACATGGTGCCTGCTTAGCTTTTTTTCAGTAATGGTATTTTCTTCTGTGCGACAGCAGATAATGCTCTAAATGGAAAAATGAAAAACATTTTTGGCTTTGGGTACGGAAATCGGTTGTCATAGTATTTCATCATCCACTCCAAACGCTGCCATAATAAGCTTTAAAGCCATATTTTTGTATCTAGATTTTGCATAGGAGTCCCATGTCCTACCTCGGTTTGAGGACAGTTACAAATTTCATTGCCGCGCTAGTTGCCGTTTGCCGACATTGGATATAAACCAGCTACTCTATGAATATGTCCGCTGGATATAGAAACGGCTCATTTTCCAGAAGCATTCGTCTGGCGTACAATCTAATTCTTCTGTGTCATCGACGTGCCGAAAATGGATCACGGTTTCGAGGGCTCATGTTTACTTTTTTCTTCCAGTAAGACCCACCTATTTTGTTTTTTTAGCGTCTTATTTGGTCTCTATAGTCAGCTTATTTACAAAAGGCGAACGGCTGTTTAACGAATAACTCACTCTTCTATGGCAACATTCGCGCCACGCCAACTTCATGATGGCCTCTGTACGAAAAACGCGTCCTATTAGTTTGGTCGATATATATCTAATGTGCCATTTCTAGTTGCTTATTTGGAGGTGCGTATAATTGTCCAGTGGCCTTCTGTTATTCTAGGCCTTACACCTTACATTGGCGACAATTCTGCCCACGATTTGCCATCCGGAATCATTTATTCACCTGACCAAGAATTTCCCAGTGCGCCTATATTGGCGAAATAAGTCAATTTTCCGTTGCTGTATAGTTTCTCTGCTGCTTTAAAAACTTTTGCATTTGATGTTACGTGTCGTTGCTTAGCCAGAGTAGTAAATATATCTTGTTTTGAACAAACGTTCAACCGTAAAAATTTTACTAATATGTAATTCATTATTCTTAATTTGGTTTGTAGGGGACTGTGTCCCAATCTTCGTTGCCAGCACGATTGATGCGAAGAGCCCGTTGAATCATAGTTTTTTTTATGCGCTATTATCCATTCTTGTGCACTAGAAGTAAATCTAGCAGATGCATGGCAAGTTTGCTTTTCCGGTAGCTAACTTTAAAAATGGCTGTGTGTAGAGGGGGCCTCCTACAATATAAAGCAGGCTTCACTCCGTGGACCTCATGGTTTGAGTTGGGCTGTTCCAGCTTCAGTGGCTCCCCTGCAGTTTGTGTTGAGTAGTACCCTCTCATTATTCATCTGGAATGTCCTGGAGTTTGTAGCGCCTCCTTGCTTGCTGTCCAACTAACCTGCTTTATTCCATCCTGCTTCCTGATCAACGAGCGCAGTGCTGTTATCTCAGAAGCTGCATCCGGTTTCATTACTCTCTGAGCTGTCCGGCAAAGGATGGCAAATAGTTCGTCCGTGCAACATAATGGGCTCCCCTATTTTGATTTTTGTGTCCCGCTCAATGTTTTAATTTTGTGTATCGACTGAAAGCCCTTGCGTGATAAACGACCAGAAGCATGAGCACGTTTTGGTGGCGAGTTCTTGCTTTCGGGCTGATTGGTAGGCAGAGAACACTAAATCCTGGCGTAGACCGTCGGCACAATTTATCCTGATTATGTATTGAAACACCAAAAGCTGGACACTCACTGTGCATTCTACCAATCCACTACCTGCTTTCTGACATCGAATTTTGGCAGTCAACCTGGTGCTGAGCGCAGCCGACGTAAATCGTACAGTGCTCCTAAAAGCAATGCACCTCGCGTGTTCGATGGTCCTTGTGCAAACATTTGTTTTACTTTCTGGCACGTTCTGCTATTTCTGCATGTGCCCGCGTTTGCCTTACCCGAAACTGCCGTTGCATGGTGCATTCAACCGGTGACCTTTACAGCTGTTGGCTGCAGCTTGTTGAGCAATTTCAATGGATATGTATCCTGCTTACAAGGTGTTAAATAACTGATCTTCAATCCTTACCCGCTATTTTAACCTTTTACGCCGACCAAACGCCTAAACAAAAATGGAGAAACCGTCCGAATTTTCATGAGATATTATCATAGCCCCCAGAAAACCCCTTGACCGTCTATGGCCAAATAGCTGTCTCTCTGAAATTACTGTATTTTCCAATTCCTTTAAGATCGAAGCCTGCGTATTTTTTGTTTGCTGTTTTCAGGTGTAGTGTGCTGCTTGAATTCTGCATAGTTATTTTAATTGTATTCGTTGCTTACCCGTTTCTCTTACGTCCAATTTCACGGTCTGGGCTGACTCTCAAATCTTGTTGAAACCTTCCCATAGTGACTACCTGAAATTTTGTAAACTTCAAAGTTTAAGCTTTCAATTCCAGGTGGCGATTAAGGAAAAAAACCGTATTTTGAAGCCCTGGTCAGCTTCTGATTAGCGCGAGAATTCAGTGCCGTTTAAGCACTTGGCATCTCGTCTCACTATCCTAAACCCGATACCTTTATATGCACGCAAAAGAGCTGAATAAAAGGTACCTTAGATGCCCACCATTCATTTTTTGTGTACTCCCTCGTTGCTCTCTGGGGCACGTTAACATTTGTTTTCGATGAATGCAGTTTCCTTCATGTACCGAAATCCTTAACAACCATGATTTCTTGGTTTTCAAACTATTTGAGAGTTGGCAATCAACGTAAATATTAATAAGAAGGGCTCACGCATGACATGGCTCTCCCCGATTCCAGGCACCCTAACAGGTCAGTTAGACAACATGTCCAATAAACCGAGCCTACAGCATCCAGAATCTTGAGGTGTCAGCATTGACCTCTATAGCCGCCTGGTCCTCAGCAAAAAGCTAAGAGAGTTTTTCTGTTTGATGCATTACATAGGCACAGCCAAAATGCTCGACATGCTTTACCTATCTCCAAAAATGCACACATGAGCTCGCACCCAGTAAATATTTCAATCACCGTTGCCGCATCTTTGTCCCACCCACAAGTGCTACGCCGTGGCCTTGTTTTGTTTCGTGTATGCATCTATAGGTTATGCATAATAAAGTAACACGAAGGGGCTTTTGGTATAGGTTTCCCTGTTATGCACAAGCGATTATAAAGGTTTTGCCTGGTTGTTATGGTGTTGTCTCAAAACTATGGCTCCACATGCTGAGGCTTATATGCTTTTAAGTTGAATGTTGAATATTTTTCTGATTTAGAGAATTGATTTAATAACTTGAGCGCACTACGTGTAACAGCCCATAACCGCTCGGGGAACCATTTCAGAATTTTTGAATACAGTCTGTGAGTGCCCGCGATTCCCTACGGGTTGGCAGGTCATGGTCTTTCTTTGACAAAAGCTTTGCTACGTTGGTTTTCGTACACTAGGACCTCAAAAATTTGCTAAAATCGAAGGAACCTCGGATTTGTTTAGATAATGCAGGTGGAATCCAGAGACGTGCCAGATAAGCCCTGGAGATATTCACGTACTTTGGGACAGCTCCTTCTCAACTAGAATTTATCTAGAAATGACCAGTGCAATTCAGAGCCCTGCAGGTAAGCTTGGTAGATACCGAGGCACTGTCGGCCAAACAAATGGTTATCTGCCAAAGTTATTCGTTGCGGTGCGAGGGTTCCTGGGCTGTACAGATTAACCGGTATGTTTGTTTATTGTAGTAACGTTGGCCATCAGGAAGGGGGTTGCCTTCTGATATTTCCTACTTTGCAACATTTACTATGAGAGTGCGGGAGCAGCTCGTTTTTTCAAGATAGTTGCAACGCTCTCCACAAGTCTTGGAATGCTCTACTGTGATTTCCCAAACTGAAAGCCTAAGGGTTAACATTTTGGTCTGGGAGCTACAAATCACCACGCTTCCTGGATACTCCTTGAGAGTCTACGATTCCCGGTATTCTAGGATGAGTGGCATAACTCTGCTGCACTTCTCTGTTGTTCTTTTTGATCTCGGAAGGGCGATCTCTACTTACTTCGTAAAATTGGGGAGTGCCCTAAAACTTTTTGTGGAATAGATGAATAAATTGAAGGACTATGGAGGTCAAGCTTAACCGCACTTATAGGGGCTGTAATATGAGTGAACATTTCGACGGCCAGGTAACAAACTAGTTCTAAGAGGCACTTTAAGGTGGAAGAAATTCAGTTCTGTGGACCACCTTGGCACACCCATGGGGCACCGGGTGTTTGGGTATTCATATCGAGGCAAGGAGTTCTACCTCCTTGAGCTGATTATGTGAGGATATTCACTGGCATAGTAGCTCCACTAAGCTCAAAGAGTGCGCTGGACCCTATAAAAAGAGATTCCTGAGAGAGAATCTAAGCGAAAAGGCTAAGGGCGGTTTGGCGTCCGTAAATGAACAGTAGGGCACATACTAAATGTGAAGAGCTCAAAGCCTACAGAATCTAAGACTGAAGGTGAAAGCCTCAGAACAGTGCACACGGAAGTACTAGCAAAGTGCGGGAAGTAACAAACAACCTGTATTACACCCGCCCTACAAGGCTACTGCAAAAGGTTTCAACACCTCTGTAGAGAGACGATATCACATTGGGGTTAGGCACGACGGATGCCACACGCACGAGGTCGTCACACAAGCCACGAGAGGTGCAACGGGACTTTGGAGCGGGTGCTACGCTGAGCATTCCTGGCGCAGATGCTACTCTACCCCTGGGAAATTCCGACGTACAAGCGGTTTATCGAGTAAATGCGGGGACGGACAACGGGATCAACAGCAAGGCCCATGTGTTACGGGAGCATCCAGGCACGGGCAACGTGAGGCTATACGCATGTGCGGAAACGAACTTCGATGGCACACCACCGATGGACTGGGTAACCATTGCGGGGCACTACTACGCCTTCATTGTTTTTGAAACAAAGGAAAGGTTCTGCATGCTACTATGCGATCGGAGAGAATGGCGTTGGGATACTGCTGCTCGGTGGAGGATGGTGATCGTCAGTCCCTACTGGCAGACGTGGAAGGGTTCAAGTTATTTTTGTTGGGCCGTTTTAGCGGACAGGCAGTAAGTGCTGCCATTACGCAGTGCGCTGATTGAGTACAAGGGTGACTTGGATGGGGTGGCAGAGCAATTCACCGTGGTGCTGTCTGAAGGGGAGTGTGCACCCCGGAAATGTTGGAGGATCTGTTCTTAAGCTTATTTCCTTATCGATTGCTGGCAGGGGTGATGAAGCCAGAGCTCGGTAATTGGATCCACGCAAAGGGTTTATTCGGAAAAAAACTACAAAAAGGAGAGGAGTATCCACTGCGGTGGTGTAGCATGCCCAGTGATAACCGGAGCAGGGAGGTAACAAACCACATAAAACCGATTAATGCTGGGTGAGTACCACGTCGTACGTTCAGGGCGAAGCAACATGCCTACAGGGAGCTAAGGAGAGGCAGCAGCAACTTAGCAGCCAATCGTGGGGTATCCCACTAATCCTACGCTACGAGAACGGACCCAGTACCTTGGAGGCAAATGCAGAGCAACAGGCAACAAGTGATCAAGTGCTATGGTTGCTGTGCCGAAAGGCACAGGGGTACAGACACTCCCAACGGCATTACGTCTGGCAAGAGGGAGGGGCACAGGTGCCAGGGCTGCGGGGTAATCGAGAACTGGGCTACCACGTGCCCGCCACAAATTGACTACAAGCAGAATATTCCCAGGGAATCAGCTCTGCAAGCGACTGAATAAGAGGTTTCTCCATGTAGGACACAGTGAAACGGGCAAGCCTAGGTGGCGATGTGGACTACCATTCTAGGCAAAGAGTACAGAGCACTAGCGCTCGAAGCAGGCCAAAGACTAACAGCAACTCCAGAGGGTTGCCGAGAATGTTACTAATCAATGGACTGAAGTCCCAAATGGAGGCGAAAGCAAATAACCTAACTATCAGTAATCGAGGCTGTTCACTAAGTAGATCCATTAAGGTTGTGACTCCTCGTTCCTTGTTTGCTTAGCGGAGGAGTCACAATGACTAATTGCGGAAACAAGAAGAGTCAACCTCGCTGGTACATCTAATGGCGACAAGAATAAAACGTTTACAGATTAATGAAAACCCGTTAAAGTGGGCCAGTGACACAAATAAAATTGAAGGCGTGCTCATTACCTACTGAACACTGGTACATGAAAATGAATCGAAACTGCTAGACAAATTTTTAGGATGCTTCAATATAACGCAGAACACGCTTGAGGGCGATGGAGGGCATCTGAATTAGAATTATAAAAACGATGTATTTGAGTACGCATGAACACAATTCAAGGGGAATAAATTAGCTGGATTGAACGTGACTAGGTGTGCGTCGCATCCCAGTGCGGACGCCAACTACAAATGCAATGAACTCAGAGGAGAGGATTTGAAAGGCGATGCATCAGGCAGCTGGCACAATCTCAACCGAGGTGGTAACCTGGTTAGTCAAAGGGAATTTCACGAGTTGCACGGCAAGGCTTCGAATATTCCCGAGATGATCAAAGGCAACAAGTATGCTGAAGTCAGCGGAAGCCTAATCAATGGTTACCTTTTAGGAGCACTACAAATGGAAGGTCCAGCGTAGTCACTCGAAGTTCGAGTAGGCGGATATCGACTTGAGGAGCTAGTTGGCACCCCTGCAGCTAGATATTTTGGCGCTCCATGCATTAGCCTGCAACTAGCGTGGGCTGTAGGACAATTAGACACTACAATTAAATTTGACCGGCCATCAGGCGACTAGTTACACGTGGAGAAGACCGGTAAATACGCTAAATTTGCAGAGGGCAATATGCACATAAATGTGAATTTAATAGCTGCTCAAGTTCCATACCGAATATTACTAGCGACAAACCGGCTACAGCAAAAATCTATGCATTGGGTCATTAAGGTGTCTAACTTAATTAAATGGACAAATGACAAGCCGTTATTATTAACTGTTGATGTCAGGGGTGGACAGAATTTCTATGTAGAAGGGATATTTGAACTACCGGACAATCAACAGGATAAACAGCTAGGAGCGTACGTAAACAACAGGTGAATGAGGAGGTTTAGCGTTTGGCAACGAAAGAAACTACGCAATTTTTAAGGCCTACAGCGAAAACATGTTCGAAGAACAAGACGATTCACAAAATGGTGCTTGCTAGAAGAATATTGACTTATTTGAAACAGAGGCAAACCAGATGCCGACTACACCCCGATAGCTTAGAATTAGTTAGTAGTGTGACAAATGCAGAGGACAATATGGCGATTTTGGATGACGGCCGAAGGTCATCGGAGAATGATGGCAATGCTGCATTGATTAAGCGTGACAAAAATCCAATGGTTGATGTGATGAAGGTAGAACATGCAGCGCTAACAGAATGCCAGGCGCCTAGGTAGTCAAAATCAGAAGCGTGGATTGAAGGGGAAAGCTTCAAGTGTTCCGCATTACTCAGAAATTTTATTGGCGAATAGGATATCTTCATGCATAGTCTATCCCCAGGACTAGCGCCTGAACGAATTATAAATAACATAATCGCACGAAAACCAGGGGCAATTTATCGACTAGGACTACAAGAACTAGAGGTACAGGAACAAATTTTAAAACAACTGAAGGAGGCCATGTGGATTACCATGGCGCCGTCTCCTGTTGCCGCCTCGTCAATGCTGGCGACCAAAAAGAATGATGGCTCAAGGAAACAGCAATATCGAATGGTAGTTAATTATTCGGAAATAAATGCCGTCATACTGTCCCCAAAATTCCCGCTGCCTAGGACACAACAGATTCTAGAGTTACTACACGGGCCTAATGTATGTACTGCCATGGACATGAAACAGGGTTTTCTCCAAATTAGAGTCGAGGTTAGGGACCAATATAGGACTGCATTCCGAGAATGCAGTGGGCATTATGAGCTTAAGGTAATGTTGATTAGGTTAAAGGGCGCACTAGGAACATTTCAACCGTTTATTAACCGTCTGATCTGTGACGTATTGGAAAAATGGGGTAATGGCGTACCTTGAGGATTTTTTCGTGTACAGTGCAGATGTCGAAAGTCATGCCAGACTACTTGGCAAGACGTTATTTATTTTGAAGACCATCAAGGTGTACCCGAAGTTGTCCATGTGTACATTTGAAGCGTGCTCAATTGACTCCTTGGGTTAAAAAGTGGGAGCGGAAGGAATCACCCCAAGTTCTTCATAAATTCAGGCGATGTCTATCTAGCCTAAAAAGTTGCAAAACGACACACAAGTAAAGCAATTCCTATAAACTATTAATTATTGTTGTATGTTTATGGGGCCAAAGCCTGCAGATATGGCAAGACCACTAATTCAGTTAATCAAAAGGCGGACGGAATTCAGATGGACAGCAGAACACACACCACCAGTACAGGCTGTGAAAGACAGATTGCTGAACTACGTGACTCTGCAAACTCGGGTATAAAGAAGCTCTACGTGCTCAAGATAGGTGCATCAGGTTATGCAGTTGGCAGAGTATTACAACAAAATGGCAAACCACTAGGATTTGTAAGAAAGAGAACGTCGCCAGCTGAACAAGGATAATCTACAAAGGATCAGGATCTGCTCGCATTACTGTGGGTTTTAGCGACGTGCCAAGGATTATTGTTAACAGCATATGTTACGGTAACTACGGATGGTACAGCGCTGCCGTATTTGCATCAAGTTAAAGGAGACAACTACGTAAGTCTAAGAGTGGCAACCTGGTTGATCATCTTGGCAGACTTCGAGAACTTGAAAATTAAATATTATGCAGGTTCCTACAATGTTGCGAGAGATGCTTTATCGCGTTATCCTGCACACCAACATGAAGAGCCAGAACTGCGTGGAACGCATGACATAGACACCGCAGCAGCAACTGTCGACGAAGTGTTATTTGTTGTGTCAGAAATTGACGAGAGGGACAACAGCAACACAACGCGCAATCTACAAGGAAACGTTCCAGATTTACGACCAAATCGTACAGGGACCCAAAACCTCTATGTTCGTGGTAAACAGTGTTTCCGTGCATTAGGGGAATGCAGGTATTTGGTGATATTTGCAGACGCCCACGTCAGCAGGAAGACGTCATACTGTGAGATTAAATAAACTCAGTGAGACGTGACCTTAAAGGACAGTCAGCGTTTATTTGTTTCCAAGGTTTATGCCGTATATGCGTTCCGTCCGACGTTCAGTGCAAACAGCATGCCGTTCACGAATGTGACGATCCCCCCACAACAGGACACATGGGAGCAAGCAAGACCTGCAACATGCTAGCACCTATTTAGTATTAGCCAGGCATTCGCAACTACGCGAGCATCTATGTGGTGTCGTGCCTCGGTGGCAAAGCAGAAAAATCGATTATTTCACAGCCTGCAGGACTGCTAAAGTCTCTTCAAATCCCAGAAAGAAGATGGCTGAATGTTTCTTTGAGCTTACTCTCAGGCTTACCAGAGGCAAAGCAGAAGAATGACGCTTTACTCACGTTGGTGGATACGATGAGCATGATGACACATCTTATTCGTGCGCACACAAAAGAAGCAGCAGAGGGCGAAGTTTCTTTGTTTGCTGATAGCTTAGTGCGATATTACGGAGTACCAAAAGTACTTGTTTCTGACTCCAAGCGTTGACTCGCAGCTGAGGCATGGGAGCTACTATGCAAACGCTACGACATGTAGAAAGCACTTCTAGTTCCTAGCATCCATCAATAGACGGACGGACAGAGATGCTTCACAGGACTATCGAACAAGTTCTACGTGCACACATATAAACTGTTAAAAGTGCTCGGGAAGAGCTATTTCCTGCACCACAGTTAGCGTGCAAACGTAGAGTACACAACAATAGTCGACTTCCTCCTTTTAACGTCGTAAATGATGACAATCCACTACGAGTAGCAAATCTCGACATTATTGAAGATCTGTTTCCAACTATCTCTCCTCCCATGACGAACCTCTTTCAGCAGATGGTCGATCTTGCAGCTGGTCGTATCATTGAGGCATAAGCAGCAGAGCATTCCTACGCAAAGAAAGGGCGGGATGATGTGCAGTTCAAAGGAGGAGACAGGGTCCGGGTTTTTACAATATACATGCAACCATGAGGGACATTTCAACCCCGTTTCATAGGATCCTTCGCTGTCATAGCTAGGATTGGAAAAGTTGCCGACCGTCTTAGGCTACCACGCTCTATGACGCAGCATCCTGTTTTCCATGTATCTCTTCTTCAACGAGAGAAGCCAAGGCCATGGGACATGGAGGATGCTCATGGCTGGTATCCCCCAGTGCAACAGCACAATGACGAAGATCCAGCTGATCAAGTCAAGCACATTTTGAACTCACACGAAAATGCTTGAAATGAACAGTTTTTGATTAAGTGAAAGGGTTTCCTTGAGCCGGCGGCCTCGTGGGAACCCCTTGGAGCATTTTGAAAGCAGCAAGGATCTACTGTGTTCATTTAGAGCTTCGGGAACCCGACAAGCCAAGCAAAAAGAAATGGAGAAAAAAGCTGAAAATAGGCACATATGATTTATTTCTGCCTCGTATCTGCTTAGGAAAAGGAGCGATAAGCCAGGCTGAAGGTTGGCATTGCGAATGCACTGCTCGCAGACGGGGTTCAAACCCAGGAGTGACATGCTTTGGGGGAGAACGCTAATTTGCCTTTATGGGCAAATGACAGATTGTACATTTTGTGAGGGAATGGGCGAATACTCAAAGTGTTCGGATGCGCCTGCACGAGACAGGCTCGGTTGGGGTGGCATCGGAACCTGTTCTGGCAGAATGTCCTTTTGTTATTTCCTTCATCGCTTGTCAATATTAAATTGCAATTAAAAGTCATCTGTTAAGTACTTACAGTGGGAAAGGTTGTTTGTATGAAAGCACAAGGCAACTGTAGTGAACAGTGCAATCACGCCTCAGGCGTGCTTGTTCTAGGCGCTAAGCCGGCGCCGTCCTCTTCCTTCGGTTGGCGTATGACTAAGCACCCTTACGTTTAGGGGCTTTACCATATGTGGTCGTTTTATTATTAAAAGAGTATGATAGTTTTGGTTAAGTAATCTGGTGTTGTGTCAGAATCAAGACCTAGGATGTAGACGCTTATGTGGTTCTCAATTAAATATTAATGTTGGTTCAGACATTGATTTAGCAGCTTGACCTCCTGATGCATGGGGATTGAAAGCAGCGTAGCAAACCAGCTGGAATACCCGGAACAGAGTGAGTGGGGGCTTGCGATGCCTTGGAGGTTGGCAGCCCCTGCTCTTTGATCATAACTTTTGTTATATCGGTTCTCGTGCAATAGGGGCGAAAACGTTTGGACTCAAGTTGTACTCTACCAGAGTTTGGCTAGGAAGCGCCGCTCCATATCAGAGGTAGGCCAGATACGCTTAGCACATATCAAGGCGGAGTCGGGTAAGAAATTGGTTCTGTCCTAAAGCTAATCGTTAGGATAAAAGTATTCCCATGTTATCGTTCGGATGAACTAATATTATTACTTTTTTTTTGATGTTGGGAACTAAGATGCTGGTTTTATTCTGAGGTTTCGCACTCAGCGGCTCTTAAGATAGGACTGCTGAGGGAGAGGCGCTCTGTGGGAAGCTCTAACGTTTTCGGCAACTCCGCGAATGCGCTAATCCCACTGTGTGAGGCGAAACCGTTAACGTCAACTTATGCGTCTGCATATTAGGGTTGCCAGGCCATCTAGACGGTCACTGGGAGTCTAGGAAAGCCGGTGATCGAGTTTGAGAGGCTTAAAGCTTTCGCGTTTCACTGTGCTGTCTTCACATTTTGGAGGAGGCGCCTGACTCTGATTAGACAAATTTGGGAGGGTCCTTATACCCGCGATCCTACTGACGGAGTGGAATCACCCTGACAGCGTGGCGCGCGAAAGGGAGAGGATGGTAGCAGCTATGCTGCGCGAGAGCCGTAGGGGAAAAAACAGGAGGTGGTTAAGCGAAGGCAGATCCAAGGGGAGTTGCGGTAGCCTTACCAGGTAAAGCGCAGCAATGCGTACCTACTGAAGGAGCAGCAGGAGAGGCGATCTGGAGTATGAATACGAGTGGGGCGGCGACTACCAGCCAGCACCGAAATTCGTCTGGGCGGTGGATAAACCTGTGCAACTGAGGGCGTTGGCCATCGTTCCAACTTTTGGATGTGAAATCGCCATCGACACGGGGGCGGATAGCTCCCTCGTATAGGCTAAACTATTACGTCCAGGGATGAATTACAAAGGGCGGACGGCGATGGACAGCAAGATCACGGGAGTAAGGCAGCAGCGTCTCTTTATATTGAGACGGATTTTAATGGAGGCACTTCTGAGGCCAATAAAAGATCTGGTTCCTTTCATAGTGATGACCGGTGTGCGATTCAAGGCCTTATTGAGAATGGATTTTCTCTATGAGCATAGCATTGCAGTCAGCTTGGCTCAGCACGCCTTGGTATTCAAGGCGGACAGAGGCGTTGTGGTTTCGGTAGTTGACGACAACTCCAGATTTCGGCACGCGGGCCTGCTAATGGACGACTTGTTGTTGCAGCCAGGAACTTGCGCTTTGGTAAGGGTGAGCCTAGGAGAGTCATCATCGACATAGAAGGGTGGCCAAGCACAAGGGGACAGGACTTTCATGAAGCCAGCCAGCAGGAACGTAAAGTAAGGTTTACATACACCCGGACAGCTTTCCAAGGGTCTAATAGAAGTTTATTGTTAGGCGGGTTCTCCAGTTTATCCCTCGAAATAATATCCCATGAGCTTGATGCGCCCTTACGCGTCTCTGCAGGATTTTCAGCCGTGCGGAGTTGAAGGAAGCAGGGAAGGCGAAGTGGTCGCCAGTTGGATTGAGAACAGGACCGAGAAAAGGGAACAGGGCATGAAAAAAGAGAGTAAAGCAGGCCATGGAGAAGGAGATTGAAGAGGGCCCCCAGGTGCCCTTAGCGATGGTTGCACCTGATCCATTGGGAGTGCAAATGTTGCCTTGCCGTGCACGAATTTCATGGCGACCGTTTAAAAATAGCTGTTTGAATGGGCAATAACTAAAGACGTTACCTTTCTTGCTGGTGGAGTTCCAGGATATCGTCAATGATAGCCCTCGCCAGTTGGCTAGTACAAACGCATAAAGAGCAAAATTGGAGGCAGGAGACACTCCACCGATATCCCAACCACCGTGGCGACTCTCCCCGGCAAGTAGCAAGGTAGTCAGGAAGGCAGGGGAGGTGCCTCATGCACGGGGCATCACAAAGGCAGGAGAAAGTTGCTGGAGCACCCCAATTGTGATGGTCAAAAAATGAAATGGAGCATGGCAACAGTCTTACGGATATAGAGAAATCAACAAGCATCTACGAATACCGCAGCAGCCATTTCTTCCGCCGGAGGATATCTTAGTGTCTTTTAAGGCCAAGCATTGTTTCCCAGTGATGAGCATGTGCAGTGGGTTTTATCAAATTGAGGTTGAGGAGGCGGACTACACCAAGATTATTCTCGCCACCCCAGACTGCCAGAGAGAGTATCGACGTCTTCGGCGCGGGTTTGCATCTAGCCTTACAGTTTTTCAATGCTTGGTGGATATGTTTTTGGGTGGATTAAAATGGGTTTGTGCTGGGGAATACATTGATAATATTATTGTGTAGAGGGATACGTGACTCGACCATCTAATGCATTCGCGCAAACTCTTTAAGTCTTTGCGGACAGCTAACCTAGAGCTCCATTGGGGCAAGTGTGCGTTTGGCACCAAGGAGGTCAAGTAGTTGGGACATACGGTGTCCCGAGAGGGCATGCCTGCTGATCCCAGTAAGGTTAAAGCTATAATGGAAATGCCGGAACCCGATAATCCTAAAGCCGTACAACGCTTTATGGAAAAATACCAGTACTACTGCAAATTCATAGCCAATTCCTCGGCTGTTGTGGCGCTCTTGTTTAAGGCCCAAAGTTCCAAACGCACTTTCGAGTAGATATCCGAATGCAAACCGGCGTGGGACAAGTTACGTACGGCCCTCTGCAATGAAGATGTGCTGGCCCACCCAGATTATGCGAGGGACTCCATCGTGCATTGTGATGGCTCCTTTGTAAAATTAAGGGCTGTACTGCTACAGGGTTATTAGAAGGCTGATCGTGTCATTGCGTATGCATCACGGACTTTGTGGCCGCACGAGCAAAAGTGGACGCCTACACAGCTGGAGGCCGCTGTAATCAATGGCGTTTTGGAGGCCTTCGGCCCATACGTGCACGCCATGCACATCGAGATGCGCACCGACCACGCGCTCATGGAGTACACTCAGGCCAAAGCGGACAAATGCAAACGTCTGGAATGATGGGCCATGCGTCTGTAAGAGTTTCGGTTTACCATTCAGTACCGTTCGGCAGAACAGCGTAAACATGTAAACTGTCTCTCCCGTGCCCCTGTTCCCTTGGACGATTAACAACCCCCACGCTCATGTTTGACGAGCTCCCAGACGGTGTCGTTTTGTTCACTCCTCAGTGGCATCAGGTACTCGTCGACAGTTGGACGCATATGGCAACTAGAGTGCAAGAGACAGCTACTGACGCTCGGCAGGAAGTGAATGCTTTGCGCAGCGGTGTCCTTCGAGTCTGCTCGCCCCGGGTTGCTCAGAAGGTGTACGCCATCATGGCGGCTTGTGGAGACATGCATGGTTACCTGCAGGATGAGCTCGAGGTGGGTCTGACGGACGATGGGGAAGAGTCACGAGCAGATGGGCAGATATCTGATAAACAGTTCCATGATCAGGATACACACACATTGACTAATTTTTTGTCCGTTTGATCTGCTGCTAGTGGCAAAGCGGGAACTAGCGTTGCAGAAGGACTCCCCGCCACTTCGGTAGGCCACTAGCAGCAGATAACTGACGATGTACCTTGGGATACTAATATGGGTGGCAGAGATGTGGCGTTGCCTAAGGCCATCCCGTTTGAGGATTTAAGGACGGCTCAGCAAGCTGATGTGTAGTGCAAACATTATGCGTTTTTTATGCTGAAGCCTAAGGAAGACTGGCCTAAAGGGTTGCGGGACTCAGGGGGCCGTGAAGGGTGGCCTAAAGGGTTGCGGGACTCAGGGGGCCGTTTCTTCTACCAAGATGGAGTTGTGTCTTTGGAAGTGCCAGGCCGCGGTAGGCGAGTTTTCTTGCCTTAGGTTTGCCGGTCCCTAGCTATTAAAGCCCCTCACCTTTGCTATTATTAAGGACGATTCGACGTCGCTAGGACATACGGAAGAATCAACGCGCTACTGGTGGCTGCACCAACGAGAAGGTGTGCGTGCGTTCTTCCGGCCGTGTACATTCTGCCTAACGCACTGCTTGGCTGCTAGTACGTGGCAGCGGCTCAGCTTGCCTATTGACTCTTTTTTTTTGAAGCCGTGGAAATGAATATTTTTGGCCTATTGCTTGGCAGGGAGCAGGGCAACACCCACATCCTGGTACTCATCGATCATCACACAGGGTGGGTGGAGGCAGTAGCGCTTCCCGAGCCTACAGCAACCCTGGTTTGGGAGGCTTTTTTTTGGCGCAGGGTTAGCCGATAGGGGGTTATGCGGCCCATACTATCAGACAAGTGGTTTCACTTTACAGCAAGAATGCTAAAGCCCTTGTGGGAAGTCTACGGTATTAGGATGATTAGCAGCTCTCCCTACAATCCGAAACGGAGCTCAATTGTCGAATCATCTGTGAGGTCGTTGAGAGCTGTGCGCACCCATGAGGAGTGATATGTCGTATTCCAGACAGCGGCTTTAGGGTATCGAGCCCCACCTCATTGTGTTACGAAGTTCCGCGCATATTTTTTGGTGACCGCCCAGCAGCTGACCTTACCGTTGTCCAGACAATGGAATGAGCCGGTGCTATGTGAGGTAGGAGCAAACTGGTTACAGGCGTTGCGGGCATGGAGATTGCGTGTCATCAGCGCCCATAGGCAGGAAGCCTTATCAAATCGAGTGGCATGGGAACAGATCAACAAGAAGTTACAGCCGGGAATGTTAGTGGCGGTACACCTTACTGAAGGTGAACTGAGGAAAGGTGGCAAATTCACAGCTTATTATAGGGAACCATTTCAAGTGCGTTCTGTGTTAGCTTGTAGGGTGCCGGCGGAAATCGGGAATGTGTCTAGCGGGAGGTTGTGTATAACGAATTGAGCGCAACTAAGGTTTCTGTCTATGCCAGTGGCCAAGCAGGTGACAACCACGGGATTATCTCGTGTTTAGTCTAAGCAATTAATATTATAATCAAATCTGTGTCCCACTATCGGGTTGTTCTTTGCGCCGGGTTTTTATTATGGCGCGGAAGAAATGGGGTCTTCCAAGCTTTCTGGGTGTACAGTGGGAGAGCTGCCCGAATTGGAGATGGCAGTTACGGCTAGGGTGCACACTTCGCTATTTATTGATAGTTCTAGATTTTGGACGACTGAACGCTACCTATGCGTAGTTAGGTTCCGTCACCAGCACAGGAGCCCTCGTTGTCTGGAAAACATCAGGGTTTGGTCCTCCTGCTTGCTTAAGCTCTTTAGGAGCCTTGCCGTGGGCAGGCTTAGCTGCATGGACGCCCGGAAACTATTTTAGGCGAGTTGGCCTTAATGGGTGACTCAGCCGTCCAAAGGGTTGTGAGATATTTGGCTCGGAGCACTCCTACGGGCTGGGTTTGCTTCCTGAGGAGTTTCCAGTTATTCCTTCAGAGCGTAGGGTTTGGACTGAGTCTTCTGCCTTGAGGCGGACACCCAATGCCAGGTATGGGTTCAGGTTCTGGTATGCCGTTTGGGCTCCGAAAGGAGCGCGCAGGGATGACGGGTTATGCGTGTAGGCTACAGCGCCTAACAAATGTAGCTAAGGGTTTCTTGCGCCTATTTTAGGTTGTGATGGCTCAGTTTGAGGGGTTAGCAGGCGAGTTCGCTTATAACAAGAATTGAAAGGGTATGTTAGGAGTGCTGTTGGGCTCCAGGGAGCTAGTGGCCTGCCGAGCCCTAGCTCCCCGAAGCCTGGCGTCCTCAGAATTTAGTTTCTGATATTTTAGCCATCGATTCGGCCATGACTAATGGTTGATTTGGAGGCGAGTGACGAGAGGAAAGCATTCTGTAATAGTATCAGTGTATTGTGGCTCCACTATTCTGTGAGTTAAAGGGAAAGTATGTAATTTTGATATTAGGATACGAACAGGATCATCATGGAACTATGATACCCCGGTACTTCGTTCCTGGAGGCGGCGGTGTAGCAGTTAGGTTTGTAAGAGGGATGGCGAGACGTGGGGAGAAACTGGCTAGTGAGACCAACGATCTCTGATTGTTTCCGAAAATGTTTGCTTTATGTATACGGAGACGTACAGGGCAAGGGATATGAGCTTGACCTAGCGATGAGCCTCTGCTAGGCTCCTGGCGCGTTGGGGCTGCCGGTCAAGAGGTGCTATGGAGGTGAGTTTAGATATGATTGCTGAATGATTATGGGGTTTGGGGTATGCCACTAGTAAGTATAAAAGTGTTTTAAATTAGGATGGCGATTAGGGCCGTTCATGTGATGCTGTTTGGTTCGAGGGTAGTGTCAGAGACGGGTTGGAGCACTGTCTAGCCACTGAGGGGAAAGGCGCGAAGGCCTGGATGGTGCGTTGGCTAGTCGCTTTTAAGTAAGGATAAGGGTGGATTAGGTGAATTAATTAAAATCAGGTGTCCTGCCGGTCCGTAGTGGGTAGAGCTCATCTAGGGAGGTTGCTGTGCATGAATGTCAGGTGGGCCGTGGATCGTTGATTGGAATAAGCATTTGGACTTTGGGAAGTGGGTATATGAGGAGACAGCTTTTAAAGGGTTGAGGGGTTATTTTATTTAAACTGTATTCCCCTTGTTTTAGATTCTGAGGTGAGCCAGCTAGAACGTCCGAACAGGGTCCTGAGGACTGGGGGTGGGGTGGCTTGCGTAGGCAGGAAGTCATCCTGTTATGATTGTATTGGAAATAAATGCGAATCTATAAGCACAAAAAAAGGCACGAAGTCAGTACGTGGGATTTGTCGTGTTAGCACTAATCTTAAGTGTTGTGTGTGTGTGTGTGTATGTTGGGGATTGGCTAGCTGCGCGCTGTGTGCAGCAGGAACGCAAGGCGCTCTTTTGAAAAAAGAAGACAGAGTTCATTTAACAGAAAAACTGACATGACAGAGGAATATGGTTTTCTTTGAGAATTAAGAGGTTTCTTCTGAAGTCTTTACGCATCCAGCAATATAGGGTGTTTCTGTTCTTCGTAACAAGATTAGGGCATTAAGCCGAAGCTGGCTGTATCTGGGCGCTCCAGCCAAAAATATATCTTACTAACTAAAGCTATAGGACCTGGCTGGAAGCATTTAGATTACATGGTGGTCCCGATCGGACACGAACATGATGACTCCTTTTCCTACTACTTCCTGCGAAGATGAGAGTTGGTGCTGGGCGCCAGAGGGAGTTAAGCGGTCGAGGGAGCGAAAAACCGGTGGTCAAAAGGCGGACCGGGTTCGCTGAACGTGCGGCAAGTGCGAAGGATTGTGGCAATCCGAAAGCAGAATAGGACCCGATGTTGAGAGATACGCTAAGCCATTTGTCGACTCCGGATGAAGGTCAGAGTAATGTGGCGGCGGTTAGAAAAGATGATGTGGGCAGCGATGAGGGGGAGGCGGTGCGAGAAGGATGGGGGATTGGATTCCCCGACTTTGGGACTCCTCGGCGGCAAGAGACGGTGTTGTAAGACGAGCCAGCTCTGGAGATGCGTCTCACCCCGGCTAGGGAGCTATCCTACGTTCGGTAGTGTTCCCCGGGACCTCAGGTGAGAGTGGGCGCCTGGTAGGAAGCGGGGCAAAACTAAGGGCCTTCGAATGACTTAGTGGATTTGCGGCATGAGGGCACGCTACTGCAGCAAAGACTTCGTAACTTGGACAGCCTTCCGCACAGTTACATCGAGGTGGAGGAGTTTCTATCGACACTAGACGAAGAACTAGAGGCGTCCGGAAAGTTGGACCAGCCTTACACGTATGCTTGGAGGCAAGTAGGCGTGCCTTTGCACCGCGGGTATCGTAACCGCATGGTCCAGAGGTTCCCGGGTCAGGAACCTACATATGAGAGGCTGGTGGAAGCTATGGTGGAGGGCGTCTGGCTTGGACCCCCCGAGGCCTGCCTGCTCCAGGCTTTGAAGGAGATCCCGGTGGGAAAGTTAGACATTGCCGACTTGCAATACCAGATGATAAAGCGGTATCAGGCGTATGCGGCGCTTTGCAAACGCACTGGGAAGCCACAAATCGTACCTGAAGCCATTATGGCACACTTATGTATCCTGTATTTCTCTCAAGAGTTGGGAAATTGTGTTCCGTTCAGCCTATATAAGAAGCGCATAAACATCATTGCAGACGCTGCGGATGTGGATAATAATCTTAGAGGGTCTATGGCACTGATCCCAGCCATATGAGCAAGTGAAGACCCATTGACTTTGATAGGAGCCCTGATCAACCCTGGGAAAGGAGTTGCGGAGCAGGGAAGAATAATTCCACAGTCCAGCGAGGCTAACCACCCCCAAAATTGTCGGCGACTAGGTACTGCGGGCGTGTGAACAGTGCGTGGTCCGTATACTGAGCACTGGCGCGTTACCAAGGATCGACAAAGGTTCCACCTGCCTGGATGGAGTAGTGAGGCTCAGCGGGGAGGTCTGCCAGGGAGTAGAGGGAGGCAGTGACATCGGGAATTGACACCTAATAGTTGAGATTCCAACCGAAGGGTGCAACAGGTAAAGCAGACACCTCCTCCCCTTCCAAATACTTTGGTAGGAGCTTGTTTGAGATGTGCGACTGTGGGACAATACCTCAAGGAATGCCCTGTATAGTCTAGGGAGATAATGCGGGATCCAGCGCGCAGAAGGCGTTGCCCTCCGTGTAACTCGCTTCTACTGTGCCCGATGGATTCTCGGCGGCGACTTTGCTTTGCTCAAAGTTCCTTGCTCGTTGAGCTCAACAAAGCCGGGATAAGCTATGTTCACAAGAGAGGTGATCGTTTTCCCAGTTGGTATCGCCAGGAGTTGTGTCTAGGTCCGTTGCAGCCCAGAATGGTCCCCGGGAGTGCCCCCCAGAATGCCCCCGCGATCTCACAGCCGGAATGGAATTAGCCGGACAGTGTGGCTCGCGAAAGAGCAAGGACGGTAGCAGCTGTGCTACAAGAGGCGGCTGCGGGGCACAGTACAGGAGTGGGTGATAAACCGAAAGTAGAGTCAAAGCAAGTTGCCCACACCTTACCCGTCCAAGCACAGCAAGTTGCAGTTACTCGGGGAGCCGCAGGAGAGAAGTTGCAGGCCGTGAATAAAGGGGAGGCCAAGACTCACCAGCCAGCACCCAAGCCATTCACGGCAGTACCCAAACGGGTGCGCACGAGGGCCCTTGTCACTCTTGCAGGCTTATGGTGCGAGGTAGTCATCGATACGGGGGCAGATGTCTCCCTAGTGTCAGCCAAACTGCTCTGCCCAGGGGTGAACCACAAAAAAGGGACGGTGGCGAATGGCAAGATCACGGGAGTCGGGCAACAAGGCCTCTCGATATTAGGGCGGGTGTCCACTGAGGTACATTTTGGTCCGGTAAAGAATTTGGTCCCCTTCATAGTAGTGACCGGGGTGCGATTTGACACCTTATTGGAAGTAGATTTCCTTTACGATGCAGTCAGCTTGGCTCAGCATGTGTTGATGTTTGAGGCGCATGAAGGCGTTGTGGGTATGCTAATACGGCAGCACCCCAGGTTTCGGCAAGCCTGCTTACTAATGCGTGACTTGTTCTTACAGCCAGGAGCTTGAGCGTTAGTACAGGTAAGCCTAGGATTGTCAACGGCGATGGAGAAGGGCGGTCAAGCGCAAGGCACTGGGGCGTTCATGGTGCGGGCCAGCAGTAATGTAGAGGTGCGCTTGCATGTGCCCGAGCAGCTTTTCACGGATCTGATAGAAGTGTAGTGTTTGGCGGGTTCTCTGATCTATCTACCGAAGAGATTCCCCTTGGGCTTTACGGGTCCTTACCCATCTTTCCAGGATATTCAGCCTTCAGGGGTAGTGCGAGTTGGGGAAGGCGGAGTGGTTAAAAATAGCGTTGAGAATAAGATCGAGAGGGGCTAAGAGAGCAGGGAAACGAAGATCAAAGAAGGCACGCAGGCATCCTCAGCACTGATCGCACATGACCCATCGGGAGTAGAAATGCTGCCTAGGGTCGCACGGATTCCCAGGTTACCGTCCAAGAATACTTGTATAAAGGTCGAAGAGGTACAGACGCTACGCACCATGCTGGTGGAGTTTCAAGACCTCTTCAGCGATGGCTCTCTCCAGTTAGCCGTCACTAACCTAGTAAAGGCAAAGCTGCTCACAGGGGCCACTCCACCAATTTCCCAACCACCTTGACGACTCTCTCCGGCAATGAGGGATATCGTGAGGAAGATAGTGGAGAAGCTGGATGCACACGGCATCACAGAGCCACGGAAATGTTGCTGGAGCACCCCAATTGTGATGGTCAAGAAGTCAACTGGAACATGGCGGTTGTGCAGTGACTATAGAGACGTCAACCGGCATGTAGGAAAACCACAGCAGCCACTGCCTCGGAGGAAAAATATCCGAGGGTCTTTCAAAGGCAAGCGCTACATCTCATTCATGGACAGGTGCAGTGGGTTTTATCGAATCGAGGTCGAGGAGGCAGACAGCCCAAAGACTAGTTTCGTCCAGACTGCCAGAGACAGTATCAACATCTTCCGTTCGGGTTTGCATCTAGCCCTGCAATTTTCCAGCGCATGGTGGACATGCTGTTGGGCGAATTAAAATGCGTTTGTGCTGTGGGATACATAGATATTATTGTGTACAGTGATACGTGGCTCCACCATCTAACGCATTCACGCAAACTCTTTGAGTCATTGCGTAGGGCCAACAAAGAGCTGCATCCGGGCAAGTATGCGTTTGGCGCCGAGGAGGGCAAGTATTTGGGACTCATTGTGTCGCGAGAGGGCATACGTGCTGATCCCGGCAAGGTCAAAGCTATCATGGATATGCCAGAACCCGATAGTGCTAAAGCAGTAAAACGTTTTTTTTTGGGAAACGTCAATACTACCGGAAATTCATACCCAATTTGTCGGCTGTCGGAGCACCTTTGTTTAAGGCCCACAGCTTCAAGGGCACTTTTGAGTAGACAGCTGCATGCAAACTGGCGTGCGACCTGCGTCCTACGGCACTCTGCAGTGAACCCCTGCTAGCCCACCTCGATTATAGGAGGAACTTTATCGTGGACTGTGCTGGCCCCTTCGTAGGATTAGGGGCTATACTGCTACAGAGTTATGAGGAGGGTGAGCGTGTCGTGGCAGATGCATCCTGGTTCTTGTGTCCGCATGAGCGGAAGTGGACGGCCACCGTGCTCGAGGCTGCTGCGATTATTTGGGCTTTGGAAACCTTCCGCCCCTCGGTGGACGGCATTAAGATCTAGATACGTACTGACCACGCGCCTCTGGACTATATTCATGTCAAATAGGATAAATGCAAACGTCTGGAACGATGGGCTATACGTCTGCAAGAGTTCCGGTTGCCCACGCAACACCGTTCGGTGGCACAGCAGAAACATTTAGACTGTTTTTTCTCATGCTCCCTTTCCCTTGGAGGATCAACAGCTTGCGCTTATCCTTAACAAGTTCCCAAACCGTGTCGCTGTATTTACTCATCAGTGGCATCAGTTGCCTGTGTACAGCTGGATGCAGCTGCCAACAAGATTGCAGGAGACGACTATTGAGGCGCGACAAAAGATGCGTCTTTTGCGTAGTGGTGTTCTTCGCGTGCCTCCACCCCGGGCTGCCCGGAAGGTGTATGCCGCGGTGGCGGGCTGTGGGGACATGGAAAGAGATTAACAGGATGACCTCGAGGTGGTTTTGTCAGACGTAGAGGGAGGGGTAGCAGTAGACGGGCGAAGACCGGCAGAACAGTCAGATGATCCGGATAAACTAGCAACAACTAATTCGTAGTCCGGTCAATCCGGTGCTGGTAGCAAAAGGGGAACGAACGTTACAGAAGGTCCTTCCGCCCGTATGGTCGACCATCAACATCCGATGAATGACAATGTATCTTGGAAAACGGGCACTGGTGGCCGAGAAGTGGCGTTGCTTAAGGCATCCCGTTCGAGGACCTGCGGACTGCTCAACGAGCTGATGCGGAGTGCAAACCTTACGCGTCCATTATGCAAAAGTTTAGGGACTCAGCGACTCGGCGGTTAGTTTTTTTTACTAGGATGGAGTTTTGTGTTCGGAAGTGCCAGGTCGCGGTCCGCTAGTCTTTCTGCCTACGATTTGTAGGCCCACGCTATCAAAGCCCACCACCTCAGCTATTATGCGCGACATTTCGGTGTCCCTGAGACCCACGCAAGGATCGCGAAGCGTCACTAGTGGCCGCATCAGCGGGCAGATGTGCGGGCGTTTTTCCGAACGTGCCCATTCTGCCTGGCACACTCGTTGGCTCCCAGCAAGTGGCAGTGGCTGAGTTTGCCTGTTCGGCATTCCCTTTGAAGTTGTGCCAATGAATATCTTTGGCCCTCTACCTCGAACTCACCGAGGCAACACGCGCATCCTGGTAATTATTGACCATCACACAAGGTGGGTGGACACAGTAGCGCTTCCCGAACCAACAATGACCCTAGTTGCGGAGGCCCTTTTGCGCATTGGGTTAGTTGATAGGGAGTCATGCAGGTTTTATTATAAGATAATGGGCGGCAGGTCACGGGAATGATGCTAAAGACGTTGTGTGAAGTCTACGGCATTAAGATGATCTACAGCTCCCCCTACATTCCGACAGGCAAGTCAATTGTTGATTCGTACATGAGGCCGTCAAAGACAACGTTGAACCTGTGCGTATCTTCTTATAAAAGGGAGTTAGCTGCGGTGTTACAGGCAGCGGCTTTGGTATACAGAGCCACACCTCACTGTCTTACCGGGTTTATCCCTTACTTCCTGGTGACGGGCCATCAGCTGCCGCTACCTTTGTCTAGGGAATGGAACGAGCCGGTGCTATGTGAGGTGGGACGAAAATGGTTACAGGCGCTATGGGCATGTAAGCTGCGTGGCATCAGCGCCCATAGGCAGGAAACCTTGTCAAATCGAATGGCTTGGGAGCAAAGCAACAAGAAGTTGCAACCGGGAAGGTTAATGAAGCTAAAGCCTACTTAGTACGAGCGGAGGAAAGGTGGCAAGTTTGCGCCCTACTATAAAGGCCCGTTTCAAGTGCGTTCCGTGTTACCTTGTAGGGTGCCGGCCAAAATCGAGGAACTGTCTAGTGGGAGCTTGCGTAAAACGAATCGAGCACAGTTGAAGTTTCTATCTATGCCTGCAGCCAACAAGGTACCAATCAAGGGGTTGACATGCTTTCATTTTAAATAACTAATGTTATAAGTTAACCATTGTCTTACTACCGGGTTGTTGGTTGCGCCGGATTTACAGAATGGGGCGGAAGGGGAAAGAGGAGGGGTGTTCTGCGAGTTCTCTGGATGTAGAGCGGGAAGGCGGATGCGCTCGACGGTGTCAGTAATGGACAAAGGGTTATACTTTTTCCATTTTATCGACATTTTGTGGATTTTGACGATCGAGAAGTTACTTGTCCGCAGTTAGGCTTCGTTGCCATTATAGCACCCATCTGGTCACGATGCCAGTCTTAGGGCGGCCCATTCGCAACAGCGTTCTCAGCTATAGCGCTTTCCTTTGCTATGCCACCTAGCAAAGGGCTGAAATGCAGGGAGAGTATTGTCAGCAACCCGATCCCGGAAAATAGCTCGAAGAAATTAGGCAGCACACCAAATAAGCTTTTTCAGAAGATAGAGCCCAGTCGGCTGCGGGTGTGGACACAGAGGAACGGTGCTCCAGATCTAGGCGACCAGCGGAAAGCGGGCGGCCAATTATAGCCCAATATAGGCCGGCGGACCTACAAACTGTAGCTTGAACTGTGCAGTGTCTGGGTATTGCCAAGAACCAGAAGCATTTGCAGCACAAGAAGCTGGTGTACCTTTACCGGAAGCGCAGGGCTTACAGAAGCTTTAGAAATGACCTCTGGAGGGCACGAATAGCTGTGCTGAAAGAGTTGGCTACAGTAAGAAAATGGATAGAGATCCCGCCACCTTTGGTAGAGGCAATAAAGAAGGGCCTCGAGTGTCGGTTAGTGCCGGCGAAGGTATGGAAGTTATGGCCGGCGCCTTTTGTGCAGTTTGAGGACGACTGGGATTAAGTTTACTTGAGGGAGTTTCCGGTAGTGGTTGATAAAGCGCTCTGGGGCAACCCGGCCTGGGAAAGTTTACTCACCCTTTTTTCGCGTCAGTTTGTGGCGAGAGCATCCCCTTTCGTAAGCGGCGCCCTGCAGTGGCGACTCCTGTTGACCTATAGGGAAGTAGACTATCCTGCCCCTCATCCTTTGACTGCTGTTGACGAAACTATTAAAGCGTTGGATGAAGACCCTGCTCCGGAGCCATCATTGTCCAGGCCGTAAGCAGTGGGAAAGAAGTGAGCTCAGATTGTGTCTAGGAAAGAAAAAAGAGAGTGCTCACGCCTGATGCTGAGCCGGATCGGGACGCGTTTTCACAAGAAGAGCAGGAGGAAGAAGATCCGCCCTCTTTTGATAAAAGAGCAAAGCATGCGAAGCTTGAGGCCAGCGTGGTGAGGCGAGGACAATTGGAGGTGCTTTTCGAGGAAGTTTTGGAGACAATAGGCCGTGAGGGGACTGCAGTCCAGGCGTTCGAAAACAGGAGGCAGCATCTTCGGAAGTTGATCTCCGAGGAGAACAAGGTCATTCGGCATATGGTGGAGGCTGAACGAGGTCGCTTCTAAAGTACTTCTCGGATCAGTTGGGGGCGGTGGAGTCGAGCGCTAAGAAGGATGAGAGGGTGGTAGAGGAGGCTATAGAATGTGGCAGTGGTGGTTCAAAAGGGTCATATTCAACTCCATTTGGAAAGAAAGTGTCAGGAGGTGCGTTGGAAATATCTACGTTGGCTACCCAAACTCCTCCTGATTTATCTTGAGCGATTCGTTTCACAGCATGGACTAAGGTGACTGTGCGTCCGGTCGCTGAACCGGAAGTGATGTCCGCCTCGACAGTCTTGGCAGCAGACCTTGAGGCTAGACCCGTTGGTGTCGTTTCAAGGGAAGAGGGAGAACGCTGTTACTTCAGTAATCATGTCCCTGTATTATCCTCGTTGACTGTGCGCCCAAGGGCTGCTCTGCCACAGGGAGGTGAAGCCTCCTAAGGGAAGGTTTACGCGGGGATGTTGGCGACCCCTTTGCCGACCGTGTCAAGGAGAGGGCCGGTGAGGGCAGTGGGCGTTGGCTTGACAGACGAGTCGATCAAGACCGGAGAAGAAGGCGGTCATTCGAATCCTCTGAGTACGGAAGGAGATAAGGGTGCGTCGTCGGAGGCACCCTCAGGTCCGTGGGAGGCAGCTCTGAAGGTTCCTGACGAAACGACCGAGTCGAAGGAGGGTCAGGAAGGAGATGGCATTGTAGCGCTGAGTGCAACGAAAGTTTAAGCGGAAAGCGAGACTCTGGCGGGGGAGCCGGAAGCGGAGGAAGCAGAGAGGATGACACAAAAAGTTTTTGTACCTATTGGCCACGTTCTGTGCTAAGGGTCCAGGCGCAGAAAGGCTGAACAAGTGGGGTTTATTGTTCGCTCTGTCTTAGAAATGGCAAAAAGCTGGTCGACCCACCCGGAGGAGGCTTTGACCAAGACTGATGAGGCTTTGGTGAGACTGGGATATGCTATGAATTTTTTGTCTTTCTTTTGGAGGCTGAGGGAACTATATAGCTCCCGTCTGTAGCTACATACACCTCCAGCTCCTGAGGGACCCCCTCCTGCAGAAGACTAGTGTACGGGTGTTTTGAGTAGCAGGGTAATAGGGAAGCAGAGTGTTCGTACTCTGTCTCGTGATGCCGGTGTGACCAAAAGCACGAAAAGGGGGGGGATGTGCTGTGGCCAGCCTCAGGGTTTGGTTGTCTGCCTGATTGGGCCCTTTAGGGACCTTGCTCCTAGCAGTGTTTTGTTAAAGGGACTGCCAACATTTTAGGCAAGTCTGGCCCTAATGGGCGACTTAGCCGACTCAGGGGTTGCGGGCTGTTTCACTTGGAGCACGGGTTTGCGTTGGCTTTGCTCCTTGAAGGGTTTGAGGTTATTATTTGGAGCATTGGGATCGGTTTGCGGTATGCCGCCTTGAGGGGACGCCCCAATGGCGAGTATGGGTTCGGGTTCCGGTAGGTTCCGTTAAGCTCTGGGTAAGGTGCGCGGGGTTGATGGGTTATGGGTTTAGGCTAGAAGGCTTGGCGAATGCTGGTAAAAGTCTTATTGGAGGGAATGTTTAGGGAGGTGCCGTGTAGGGGAAACGGCTAGCAATGGTGTGGGTTCCTGAGGGGTGGGAGGGGTGTTTTGAGACAGTCTTGTTGGGCTGCATGGAGCTAGTGGCGTGGTCAGCCCTAGCTCCCCGATGCCCGGCGCGCGCAAAAATTAAAATTCGGATGTTTTAGGCAGTAAGTGAAGATGATTTGGACTGTTCCTTATGTGAAGTTAGTGGCAAGCGTTTAGATTATTTGGGAGCGGCGCAGGTGTTGCGGGGACTAGTAGGACAGCGTGTGGGCTTGAAATATAATGGGAAAAGGTTCGTATTAATGAGGGAGGGTCACTGCGCGCATTCAGAGTTCTGGATTAGAGGGTGTGTTAATAGCAGGTCCGTAGTTATGCTCCTATGGGTTTACCGAAGGTGCGGGGGATTACGTGCAGTTAAATGCGGTGTTGGCCCTGTGCAGATTAAAGTAAACAAGGTTGGGAAGTCTTCACAGACAGTTCCGATGTAGGTTATTAAGGTGGGTAGGGTTTACTGAGCTGCCGCATGGTTGTTCGGGATTATCAACGTTAAGGTAAGGTGTTCTATGGGGCTGCGATATCGGGTGGTCAGTGTGGGCGTATCTGACTGGGAGTCCACCTAGTATGTACCTGGAAATGTGTAATTATATGTCTTATGGTTAATGAAATGGGTATGTAAGGAGATGCTGATTGTATGTAGGTAAGAGACAGTGCTGAGTCTGCCGCGGCTGGTGATTCGTTGGAGGTGGGTGATGTGAGGAAGGTGTTCTCTAATGATGCTAGTGTATTATGGCTTAGTTGTGTTTTGTGTAAAAGGGAAGAATTTGATTTTAATATTAGCATGGGAAAGCGGGGCCGTAGTGAGGCTATGATGCCGTGGTAGATGGTTCATGACGGCAGCGGTGAAGTGGTTAGGAGTGTGGGAGGGTTGGCAAGAATGAAGGGGGACTAATTAGAGGGACCAAAGATCTCTGGTAGTTCCTGAGAAGTGCTTGTTCTGTGTAGATACTAACAGGTGGGCCAAGGACTATATGAGTTTGGGTTAATACTGCGTCCATGCGACGCTCATGGGGTACTGGGTAATCTAAACGCTCCCAGTCAGGTACTGTAGCTCTAGGGCTATTTTTGGCTGGAGTGCCCAGATACAGGCAGCTTCTGGCTAATGCCCTAATCTTGTTACGAAGAACAGGAACACCCTATATTGCTGGATGTGCAGGGACTTCAGAGGAAACCTCTTAATTCTCAAGGAAAACCATAATCCTATCTCATCTCCTTTTTCCTGTTAACTGAACTCGTTTTTTTTCAAAAGAACGGCTTGCGTTCCTGCCCCACAGAGGGCGCAGTTAGCCAATCCCCAACACACACACACACCTTTTAAGATCAGTACTAACACCGCAAAGTCCCACTTACTAACGTCATCCCTTCTCCTTTTCCCATGAATTCGCATTTATTTCCAATACAATCATAACAGGATGACTTCCTGCCTAGGCTCCTAGCCACCCCACCTCCACCAGTCCTCAGGACCCTGTTCGGAGGTGGTAGCTTGCTCATCTCAGAATTTAAAACAAGCGGAACCCACTTGAAACAAAATGATCCCTCAACCCTTTAAAAGCTGTCTCCTCATATACCCACTTCCCGAAGTCCAAATCCTTCCCCCAAGCAAGGATCTACGACCCACCTGATATTCATGCACAACAACCTCGCTAGGTGAGCTCTACCCACTACAATTCTCCGGCAGGACACCTGATTTTAATTAATTCACCTAATCCACCCTTATCCTTACTTAAAAGCGACTAGCCAACGCACCATCCAGACCTTCGCGCCGTTCCCGTCAGTGACTAGACAGTGCTCCAACCGCTCTCTGACGCTACGTCGAACCACACAACGTCACACAAACGGCCCTAACCGCTTTCATAACTTAGAAAATTTTAACATTTACCACTGGGATACCGGAAACCCCCAAATTTAGCAAGCATACTCAAACTCACATCCATAGCACCTCCCGACCGGCAGCCCCAACACGCCAGGGGCGTCGCAGAGGCTCATCGCTAGCCCAAACTCATATTCCTTGCCTTATATGTTAGTGTGTATATAAAACAAAGACTTTCGGGATTTATCAGATATCCTTGCTCCCCTTAGTTAGTCCCTCTTCTCGTCTCGTCATCCCTCTCACAAACCTAACTGCTATGCCGCCGCCGTCAGGAAGCAACGCGATACCACAGCCCCAGCATGATCCCTTTTCCATCCTTATATGAAAATCACATACTTTCCCTTTAATTCACAAGGTAGTTGAGCCACAATACACTGATACCATTAGAGGATGCCGTCCTCTCATTACTCATGTTTAAACCAACTACTAGCCACGGCCGAGTCGATACTAACTTTGCCTACATATAACAACTATCTGCTTATATAGCCCATTCCTTATCCATTCCGACACTTGCCAGGCGCGCTTTCATTCCAGCTACACCCGAACCTACCACCCCAGACACCGTAGCCATACAGAACACCCTACCTCAAACCACGAAACTTAACCAACCGTGCAGCCGTTGTCTAGAACCTGCCCCTTTTAGCAAATCAGACCGAAACAGTTTCTGAGTACTTTTCTGCCTGAGCTGCCGTAATCCAACACAAAATCCACAACACACTTGACCACCCTTAGCCCAACCCCATAAACAGACCCATAGGCTTCCTATAGCGACCCTGTGACCAGCGAAGGGCCTGTTGCATATCCCAAAGTCTCATACGGCCTCCCGACCCCAATCGAAACCTGCTTCCATCGTATATCCGGCCCACTTAGTGTGCTACTAGTCCTTTAAACTCCCCCACCCCTTAACCTAGGTGCCTGTCACTAACTTCACCTAAAGGACAGCCCAAATCATCTTCACTTACTGACGAAAACACCCGACTTGAACTTCTGCCTGCGCCGGGCATCGCGGAGCTAGGGCTGGCCAGGCCACTAGTTCTACCCAGCCCTACAGCACTCTCCCCAAAACACCACTCCAACCCCTCAGGAACCCGCATCCCTGCTAGGTTTTTCCCATTTGACGCCTCGGTCAAAGCCCCTCCAATAACTCTTTTACCCGCATTCGCCGATGCGCCAGGCCTCCCAGCCTAAACCCATAACCCATCAACCCCGCGCACCTTACCCAGAGCTTAACGGAACCTACCCGAACCCGAACCCATACTCGCCATTGGGGCGTCCCCTCAAGGCGGCATACCGCAAACCGATCCTAATGCTCCAAATAATAACCTCAAACCCTTCAAGGAGCAAAGCCAACGCAAACCCGTGCTCCAAGTGAAACAGCCCGCAACCCCTGAGTCGGCTAAGTCGCCCATTAGGGCCAGACTTGGCTAAAATGTTGGCAGTCCCTTTAACAAAACCCTGCAAGGAGCAAGGCCCCTAAGGGGCCCAATCAGGCAGAGGAGCAAACCCTGAGGCTGGCCACATCACATAGGATCTGGGGCACCCAAGGCCCTGCTAATCCGTAAGAATAACGCTGGGAGTAGTATCAGAACCTTTTTGCGCGCAAAATTCCGTCGAAACGGTTCTATCTGGCCCGCTGATGTAATTCCCCAGAGGTGGCATCGATCTCTCACCGAGGCCGAAGGCCTTGGGCCTTGTCTAGGGCCCTAAGGCCTTGGCCTCAACTCCCGATCCTTAAGTTTCGACCCCCAAATCCCCAACGTGTCTTTTAAGGGATCTTACTTAATAACGCCGCTGTGTTAACTCTGCACAGAGCCCAATTCTTTTATTCGTGTTAATCCAGTGTGGGCTTTGGTAATGTAGCTTCCCTTAAGTTAATTCAAGCACAAGCCACAGAGCACGGCATAGGCTAGGCCTTCTGCTGCTTAGCCCAAGCCGTGAGTGTAGTGAAGTTCACTGCAGGGATTTCAGTGTTTGCTGGGGGGTGGAAGTCCCGGCGAGCCGACGGGAAGGACAGACCAGCCAGCCCCCCACACTTGGCCAGCGTCCCAGTGCTAGCCCGGGCGTCGGGGCCCTTCGCTTGCGTTGGCCGCGCCACCCATTTTTTTGTGCTTGCCGGGCACTCGAGAGTTTGGTGCGAATCGAGCAACGAATGGCACTTCTTGCTCTAGTGTACAGACAGCTGATGGGGTTTTATACGTCCAGTCCCTTCACCTTGGAACACCCTTGCCTGCTGAACGGTCTCAATGCAGATTTAAAACCTTCAAGCCCCACCCATTCAGTGCATGCGAGACAGGGGATTCGGATTCCGCGGTAGCAGCGGCAAGACCAGGATGGATTTCTTTATCTACGCTCTCAACCCTACGGCCGAAACTAAACCGTTGGCCCTCAACGTTGAACCGCATGCTAAAGTTACTTTCTAGCAAGCTAGCTAGCTAGCTAGCTAGCTACGCATGCGCATCAGGTACAGCTAGCCACGGCAAAGACCCATCCAAGGATAAGCAGAAAAAGGCCAGTGGTGTCTAGGAGCACACGTCAGCAGTGGCAGCAACAGTTGCTGCTGCTGCTGCTGCATCTCGGCGGTTGAACATTTCAGTTCTGGCGTTCTTGCATCGAGATCTGCTGCTGCTGCTGCTGCTGCTGCTGCTGCTGCTGCTGTGGCAGCAACAAATTGTTTACTTCTAGAAGTTCTTTGAAGAATTCGTCGGGCAACACCTGCCCTTCGGGGCCAATGAGTCGCGTGCTGCGCAAACTGCTGCTGCTGCTGCTGCTGCTGCTGCTGCTGCTGCTCGGTTTCGAGAGTCGCTTGATGAGGCCGCGAATTGCGTCCTTGGAAAAAGACAAGAAGCAAAACTCCTCAGGCGGCCTGCCACAGCTGCTGCCTCTGCTGCTGGCGATGCTGCCGTCCGCGACAGCACCAGCAGCTGCAGCAGCAGATGTTGCTGCTGATGCTCGTCGATGCCTGTTGATTCTGCGGATACACCTGAAGAAGTCCAAGGCGGGCCTTCCTGCAGGTGCAACAAACAACGCTGGCTGCACTCGCCACTCTATGTTGCTGCTGCTACTGCGCTGCTGCTGCTGCTG
>JRZD01009981.1:5944-58838 GCA_000826945.1 Eimeria nieschulzi
GTGTGTGTGTGTGTGTGTGTGCTAGCTGCTCTTATAGGGGATTGGGAGGTGGTCTCGGATGCGGGGGCCAGATATTGGGGGATCATTTTTAAGAGAAAGTTTTAAGAAAATGTTGTCTTTAAAAAAAAAGTACTTTTTGCCTTTAAAATCAGGCGTTGTTAATCTGATTTCCTTGGCATAATAGTGCCGGCTATCAAGCTTAGTGAATGGGCAGTGGTTCTGCTTTTAGGCTAGCCATGCAAACGGTGCGTTATTGTATCTAGGTGCTCCAGCAATAAAGCTAAAAATTCTCCTTATGTATACTGGGTATAGGACCCTGCTAATAGTATTTAGATTACCATGCCCATTTTTCGGCAAGACACTCAATTTTAATCAATCTGGCTGACCCGTCTTCAATTACACCTAAAGCCAACGGGCTCACACTTCCACTAGCTTCTCGAGCCCTTCCCAACAGCAGCCCAACGCTGTACTGACCTGCCTCTGGTACCGTCTGCGGGTCCTGAAACGTCAGACGGACAGCTCCAGTCCTCTTTATAAGTTAAAACACACTTATATGTAGGACCGACATACCCTAAACCCCAAAAGCTTTCATTACTTATACCCCAACTCCTATTCCTAACCCTTCTGACCAGACAGCCCCAGCACACCTGGAGTTCCCCAGAGGCTCATTACGAGCTGAAACCCACATCTCGTTCCCTCTATGCTGGTACATACACAAAATAAACCCAATTCAGGAAGCATCAAGGATTCCTGTTACTCCTAAGGAGCCCTTCCATCAGCTCGACTACCCTTCTCATAGACCCAAACGCTGTACCACTGCGGACATGAACCCACATACGGAATTACCCCATCCCCATCATAACCCCTTCTATCTCAAATATCAAAATTAAGTACTTTTCTCTAAACTCACAACACACAGAAGCCATTATACACTAACATCACTGCGTAGCACCCCCTTCACACAACCCAAACTAACCCCTAGCCATAGCCGACTCGTCCCTATCTCTCGCCTACAAGTAACTACTACCTCTTCATACACCCATTCCCCGACCGTAAAGCATATAATTATGCATTTATAAACACCCACAAGGTGGGCTTCAAACCAGATACACCCAAACTAACCATCCCAGACACCGCAGCCATACAAAGCACCTCAGCATAAATCGAGAAACTCATTCATGCGTTCGGTCGCTCACTAGATCCTGCCCACATTAATAACTCGTGCCAGAACAGTTCTTGAATACTTTCCAACCTAGTTTGCCTTAGCCGAACACGAAATCAATATCGCACCCGGCTACCCTTGGCCCAACCCTATGAACAAACCTCTAGGATCCCTATAACAATGCTGCAACTAACACACCTTTTCCACCACCCCTATGACTCACAAGGACCCTCCCGTTGCCATTCAAAAGTCCCTTTACACCGTATGGCAGGCCCACTCCCTGTCGTAATAATCCGTGAAACTGGCGCCCCTCCTAAAGACACATCTGTCACTAACTTCATATAATAGGACAGCCTAAACCCCCTTTCCTTAGAGACTAAAACGTGAGAAACTGAATTCTGAGCCCGCCAGGCCTCGGGGAGCTAGGGCTGGCTAGACCACTAGCTCCACCGAGCCCAGCAGCACTCTTTACACACCCTTCCAACCTCTTTATACACCAGCACCTCAGCAAACCCCTCAAACTAAGCAGTCCCAACCTAATAATGCTGCAAGAACCCTTTACCCACATTTGTCAGGCCCTGTAGCCTAGACCCATAGACCGTCATCTCTGCGCACTCTGCTCGGAGCCCAAAAGGGCATACCGGAGCTCGAACCCATACCTGCCATTGGGGCGTCCCCTCAAGACAGAAGACTCAACCCGAAGCCTACGCTCCGAAGGAATAACCCGAACCTCTTAAGGGAGCAAACCCAACCCGAACCCACGCTGCGAGCGGAATACCTCATAACTCTTAAGACGGCTGAGTCACCAATTAGGGCCAACTTGCCTAAAATATTTGGGGGTCCATGCAGCAAAACCCTGTAGATGGCAAGGCTTCTAAAGGGCTTAACCAGGCAAAAGCAGCAAATCCTGAGGTTGTCCACATCACATACTCCTTCTCTTTCGTGCTGCTGGTCACACCAGCAGCACAAAAAAGGGTGTGAGCCACACACACACACAAACACTCGACTTCCCTATTGCCACAGAGCCCCCAGTGCCCGATCACTGGCCTCCTGCAGTAGGTGGTGCCTCAAGAGCCTGAGGCGTGCGCAGCTCCAAACGGAGACTACTTAATTCCCTCAGCCTCCGCAAAAAAACGACAAAGAACCCATATCGTATTCCAATCTCACCAGAGCCTCGTCAATCTTGGTCAGGAGCTTTTCCGGTTGGGTAGACAACCTCTCCGCCATTTCCAGAGCCGCGCGAACAATAAACCCCATTTGTTCAGCCTCCCTGCGCCTGGCGCCTTCAGACAAAACGTGGCCAATAGGGACATGAGCCTCACCCGTCAGCCTGTGCGCTTCCTCCGCCTCCGTTTTCCTGCCAGAGTCTCGTTTCCTTGAGGGACTTCATTTGCACTCAACGGAGCAGCTCCATCCCTTTCCTGCCCCTCCTTCCGCTAGACTATTTCCTCAGAGATCTTTGGAGCTAACTTGACCAGTCCTGAGCCTGCCACCAATGACGCACCTTCATCTCCCTCCTTGCTCAAAGTACCCTGATCACCATCTTTTCCTCCAACTGTGGTCAACTCGTCCACCACGTTAACCCCTACAGCCTTGACAGAAACACTCCGCGACACGCTTTGCAAAGGGCTTGACAACATCACCGCGAATAGCTCTCCCTCCGAAGGTTCACCTCCAGGCGGCACAGAAGTCACTGGACGCACGATCAAAGGAGAGAAGGGAGCATCACTACTGAACTCACAGCATCCCTCCTCTTCTTCTGAGACAATACCTGCAGGTGTCGCCTCAAGATCTGAGGCTACTAATGTCGGAGCAGACACCACCCCTGATACAACGGCCGGACGCACAGTCACCCTAGTCCTTGCCCTAGAACGGGTCGCTGGAGACAATTCAGTAGCAGTTTGGATAGCCGACATAGATACCTCCGTCACACTTCCTGACGCTCTCCTACCTTGTAGAGTTGAAACCGACCCTTCAAGACCATCAACGCCGCATTCTATAGCCTCCTGCACCAATTTTCCGACCTTCTTTGCACTCGACTCCACCGCCTCCAGTTTATTTAGAAAGTACTTCAAATCATCGCCTCAGCCTCCACCATATCCCGAATGACCTCGTCCTCCTCGGAGGTCAACTTTTAAAGGCACTGCTTAATCTTTACCAACGCCTGAACTGCTGTCCTTTTGCCGCCTACCGTCTCAGACACCTCTTCCAAAAGGACCTCCAACTGTCCTCGTCTCACCACCCGAGCCCCAACCTTCAGATGCTTTGCTCCTTTGTCAAGAAAGGGCGTAACGTTCTCCTCTTCCTCTTCTTGCTAAAACTCATCCTGATCCGGCTCAGGCTCAGGCGTGGCCACCCGCTTCTTCTCGTTCCTGGCCGCAAACTGGGCATGCTTCTTTACCACCACCAATGGCCTAAATAATGACGGCTCTCGGGCTCTCAGGCCCTCATAGCCTTGTTCACAGCAGTCAAGGGATCAGGAGCAGTATACTCTAGTTCCCTATATGTCAACAGGGGTCGCCATTGCAAGATGTCACTTGCGAAAGGAGAGGGTTTCGCCACGAATTGTCGCGAAAAAAGAATAAGACGGCTTTCCCAAGCCGGACTACCCCAGAGCGGTTTATCCACTCCCTCTTGAGACTCCCGCAAGTACACTCCATCCCAGTCCTCCTCAAACTGCACAAAAGACTTAGGCCACAACTCGCGCACCTTCGCTGTCACCGGCCGATCCTCAAGCCCCTTTTGAATTGCCTCCACCAAGGATGGCGGAATATCTCCCCACTTCTTCGCTGTGGCTACCTCTTTCAGCATAGCCAATGCTGCCCTCTGAAAGTCATTTCTAAAGCTCCTGTAAGCCCTGCGCTTCCGGTAAAAGTAGAACAGCTCTTTGTGCTGCAGGTGCTTCTGGTTCTTGGCTATACCCAGAGAGTGTACAGTCCAGGCGACCGTATGTAGGTCTACAGGCCTATACTGGCCTGTAATTGGCCAGTTCCTCTATGCTGATCGCTGAGATCAGGAGAACCGCTCCTCCGAATCTGCACCCGCAGGTGACTGTGGTCCATCTTCCGAAAAAGCTATGTTGGTGCGCTGCCGAATTTCCCCCAAATATTTCTCGGGATCGGGTTGCTGACAATATTTTTGGCTTACTGCAGCCCTTTGCCGAGCAGGAGAGCAAAGGCAAGCGCTATGGCTGAGAACGCTGTTGCGAATGGGCCGCCCTATGACTGGCATCGTAACCAGATGGGTCCTGTGCTAGTGACGGAGTCTAACTGCGGATTGGTAGCTTTGAGTCGTTGAAAGTTGCGAAATATCAATAAATAAAAAGGTGTGCCCTCTAACTGTAGCCGCCACAACCCATTGTGGCCGCTCTCCCACTCTACAGCCAGAGAGCTAGGAGGATCCCCTTTCATCCGCAGCACCATATAAACCCGCTCTAACCAACAACCCGGTAGTGGGACATTGGTTTGATTATAATATTAACTATTAATAGTGAAAACGAGGTAACCCCATGATTGTTACCTTCTTGGCCACTGGCATAAAGAGAAACTTTAGCTGCGCTCGATCCCTTATACGCAAGCTCGCGCTAGACAGATTCTCCATTTCGGCCGATACCCCGCAAAGTAACACAAAACTCACTCGAAATGGTCCCTTAGAGTAAGGTGCGAACTTGCCACCTTTTCTCCGTTTATCTTCTGTAAACTTTAACGCCACGAACATTCCCGGCTCTACCTTCTTGTTGCTCTGCTCTCAAGCCACTCGATTCGATAGGGTTTCCTGCCTACGGGCGCTGACGACACACAATCTACACGCCCACAACGCCTGTGACCATCTTGCTCCCACCTCACATAGCACCGGCTCGTTCCATTCCCTGGAGAAGGCTAACGTCAGCTGCTGGCCCGTCACCAAAAAATATGGGCGGAACCCCGTAACACAATGAGGTGTGGCTCTATACGCCAAAGCCGCTGCCTCTACTACCACATAACACTGCTTCTGAAAGGTGGATAAGCACAGCTTCAACGTTGTCCTTAACGACGTCATATATAATTCAACAATTGAGTTGCCTCCCGTATTGTAGGGAGAGCTATAGATCTTTTTAATACTGTAGACTTCACACAACCCCTTCAGCATTCCTACTGCAGACTGAGGCCCATTGTCTGATAGCAAGGCCCGCATGGCTTCCCATCGGCTAACCTAATGCGTAAAAAGGCCTGCGGAACCACAGGCGCTGCTGGTTCGGGAAGCGCTGCTGTCTCCCCCCACCTTTTGTGATGGTCAATAATCACCAGGATGTGCGTGGTGCCTTGTTCAGTTCGAGATAAAGAGCCAAAAATATTCATTGCCACAACTTCAAAGAGAATGCCAAAAGGCAAACCCAGCCACTGCCATTTGTTGGGAGCTAACGAGTGTGCCAGGCAGAATGAACACGTCCGGAAAAACGCGCGCACATCTGCCCGCTGATGCGCCAACCAGTAACGCGCCAGAATTCTTGCATCAGTCTGAGCGACGCCAAAATGCCCCGCATAATAGCTATGGTGGGCTTTGATAGAGAGGGGCCGGCAAACCATAGGCAAGAAAACTCGCGGACCGCGGCCTGGCACTTTCACACACAGAACTCCATTTTGGCAGAAGAAACGATCTGCTGAGTTCCGCAACCCTATTAGCCACTCTTCCTTAGGCTTCCTCATAAGGGACGTATAATGCTTCCACTCAGCATCAGCTTGCTGAGCCGCCGGTAGATCCTCAAACGGATGGCCTTGGGCAACGCCACTTCTCGGCCACCCTTGCTGGTATCCCATGATGCATCGCCAGTTATCTGATGCTGGTGGCCTACCGAAGGGGCGCGAAGTCTTACTTCAACGCCCGTTCCCATTTAACCACTAATGCTGGGTCGAATACACGAAGACGTAGTGGGATTTATATGTATCCTGATCATCTAACTGTTCGTCAGATCTCCATTTATCTGCTGCTGTCCCTTCCTCACCGTCCCTCAAGACCACCTTGCGTTTATCTTGCAGGCCACCTTGCCTGTCCCAACAGGCCGCCATCGTGGCGTACACATTCGCAGCCCGGGGCGGGCATACTTGAAGGTCAGCGCTACGCAAAAGATTCACTACTTGCCGCGCCTCAGTAGCCGTCTCTTGCACTCTGGATGGCCGATGCATCCAGCTGTCAACAGGCGGCTGATGCCATTGATGAGTAAATAAAACGACACGGTCTGGGAAGTCGGCAAGGATAATCTCAGGTTGTTAATCCTCCAGGGGATTAGCGGCACAGGAGAGACAGTTTACATTATTTTGCTGTGCTGCCGAAGGGTGTTGAATGGTAAACTGGAACTCTTGCAGACGCAGGGCCCGTCGTTCCAGACGTTTGCACTTGTCCGGATTGGCCAGGATGTACTCCAGAGGCGCGTGGTCGGTGCGTAGCTGGATTTTCGTGCCGTCCACATATGGGCGGAAGGTCTCCAAAGCCCAAATAATCGCAGCGCCCTCCAGCTCTGTGGCCGTCCACTTACGCTAGTGCGGGCACAAAGACCCTGATGCATACGCAATGACAGGCTCACCCTTCTCATAACTCTGTAGCAGTACTGCCCCTAATCTTACTGGGGAGCCATCGCAATCCACGATGAAGAGCCTTGTATAATCGGGGTGGGCCAGCAGGGCTGCATTGCAGAGGGCCTTACGGAACTTGTCCCACGCCTGTTCACATTTGGGAGGGCCTTACGGAACTTGTCCCACGCCTGTTCGCATTCGGAGGTTTAATCAAAAGTGCGTTTGGAACTTTGGGCCTTAAACAAGGGCGCCGCAACAACTGAAAAATTGGGTATGAATTTGCGGTAGTACTGGCATTTCTCGATAACGCGTTGTACTGCTTTAGCAGTATCGGGTTCTGGCATTTACATGATAGCTTTCATCTTGCAAGGATCACACGCATGTCCTCCTGCGACATAGTGTGTCCCAAATACTTGACCTTCTCTGCGCCAAACGCACACTTGCCCGGATGCAGCTCTATGTTGGCCCGATGTAACGACTCGAATATTTTGCGCAAATGCATTAAATGATACAACCACGTATCACTATGCACAATAATATCATCAATCTATCCCACAGCACAAACCCATTTTTATCCACCGAACAACATATCCACCATGCGCTGAAAAATTGCAGGGCTAGACCGAAGCCCAAACGGGAAACGTTTATAGTGTCTCTGGCAGTTTGGGGTGAAGAAACTGGTCTTTGGACGGTCTGCTTTCTCGGCCTCGATTTGATAAAACCCCCTGCACATGTCTATTACTGAGAAATAACTCTTGCCCTTAAAAGATGCTATGATGTCCTCTGTTCGAGGCAATGGCTGCTGCGGTATTCGTACATGCTTGTTAACTTCTCTGTAGTCACAAAACAACCACCAAGTTCCATTTGATTTCTTGACCATTACAAGTGGGGTCCTCCTGCATCCTTCTCCTGGCTCTGTAATGCCCTGCGCATCTAGCTCCTTCACTGCCTTCCTCACTCTCTTCCTCATTGCCGGGGAGAGTCGCTGCGATGGTTGGGATTTCGGTGGAGTGTCTCCTGTGTTCAATTTTGCTTTTAGTAAATTAGTAACAGTTAATGGGCGAGAGCCATCGTTAAAAAATATTCTGGAACTGTACCAACGAGGTACGTAACGTCTGAAGTTCTTCGGCATTTAAAGAGCTATTCTTAGACGCTAGCCTCGGAGTCCATGCACCGCTAGGCAACATTTCCACTCCCAAGGGATAATGTTCGATCAGTGCTAAGGGCACCTGGGCGCTCTTTTTAATCCCTCTTTCAACCCCGTGTTTTCTTTTCTCGGTCCTATTTTCACCGCAATTAATAACCACTTCGGCTTTGCTGCCTCCTGCCACTCCGCAGGGCTGAATATTCTACGGAAATGGGTAAGGGCGCGTCAAACCCACGGGATATCCTTTCGGGAAATCGGAGAACCCGCCGAATAATACACCTTTTTCGGACCCTTGGAAAGCTGTTCGGGTACATATAAACCTAACTCTACGTTCCTGCTGGCCCGCACCATGAAAGCCCTGGCCCGTTGTGCTTGGCTGTCCTTCTTTGTTGACGATGACTCCCCTAGGCTCACCCATACCAACGTGCAAGTTCCTGGCTGCAAGAACAAGTCGTGCATTAGCAGGCACTCGTGCGGAAACCTGGTAATGTGGAAAACCTCAGTAGATGCTTCTTTTGCCTGCTTAGGCCCTATAGGGGCCTTGCCGTCTGCAGGGTTTTGCTACACGGACCTGCAACTATTTTAGGCGCGTCGGCCCTAATGGATCACTCAGCCGTCTTATGGGTCATGAGTTATTACACCTTTGGGTTGTGTTTGCTCCCTGAAGGGTTTTGCTTTATTCTTTCGGAGAGTAGGATTCAGGTTGGGCCTCCTGCCTTGAGGGGACGCCCCACTGGCAAACATGGGTTTCGAGTCCGGTATTCCTTTTGGGCTCCTAGCAGAGCGCGCAGGGATAATGAGTTATGGGTCTAGGCTACAGGGCCAGACAAGTGTAGGTAAAAGGGGTTGTTGCGGTCCTCTTTGGTTGGGACTGCTTAGTTTTAGGGATTAGCTAAGGCGGGGCTTATAAGGGATTGGAAGGGTGTGGTAAGTGCGCTGATGGGTTCGGTGGAGCTAGTGACCTGGCTACCTTTAGCCCCCGGAGTCCTGGCGTGCTCGGAATTTAGTTTTTGACGTCTTAATCAGTGAGTGAAGGAAGTTTGGGCTGTCCCTTCAGACGAAGTTAGTGACAGGCGTGTCTCTATGAGGGGCGCAGGTGCTTCAAGGACTATATGGACAGGAAGTGGACCTCCCACACAGTGTGAAAGGGATTTTGAATGCGAGTGGGAGGGTCTCTGTGAGTCATAGGGGTGCTGGGAAAGGTGTGCGCTAGCCGCAGGATCGTTATAGGGATCTTACAGGTTTGTTTATAGGGTTGGGCCCAGGGTAGCGGATCCCGTGTTGGATTAAGGCAAATTAGGCTGGAAACTGTTCGCGACCTGCTGCGATCCGGGTTATTAAAGTAGGCAGGATCTAGCGAGCTGCCGCACGCTTCATCGAGTTTCTCAGCTGTAAGGTAGGGTGTTCCGTATGGCTGCGGTGTCTGGGATGGTTGGTTTGCATGTAGTTGGTTGGAACTCCACCTTGTGAGTGTCTGCAAATGTATAATTATACGTTTTACGCCTGAAGAAATGGGTATATGAGCAGATGGTAGTTACATGCAAGCAGGAGACAGTGTCGAGTCGGCCATGGTTAGGGGCTGCCTTGGAGGCGGGTGTGTGAATGGGGTGTTCCGTAGTGATGTTAGTGTATAGTGGTTTCGTGGTTTCGTGCGTTGAGAGAAAAATACTCAGTTTTGATATTAGGGTTGGAAAGGGGTTGTGATAATAATGGAATGGCTTAGTACATGGATTCGTGTAGGCGGTGGCACGGCGTTAGGGTTTATGACAAGAGTAGTCAAGCTGATGGAAGGACTAGTTAGAAGTAAAAGGGATGCTCGGTAATTCCTGAATTAGGTTTATTTTGTGTGTGTACCAGCAGAGAGGGCAAGCGATGAGGGTTTGGGCTAGTAATGAGCCTATGGGATACTCAAAATATGTTGGGGCTGTCTGGTCAGAAGTGTTAGGAATAGAAGCTAGGATATGGGTACTGAAGGATTTTGGGTTTAGGGGTATGTCCATTGTACATATAAGTGAGTTTTAAATTATAAAGGGATTGGGGCTGTCCATGTGACGTTTTAGGATTTGCGGGAGGCGCCAGGGGCCGGTCTATACGGCGATGGGCTGGTGTTGGGAAAGGATCGAGAAGCTAGTGGGACTGTGAGCTCGTTAGTTTTGGGTGTAGTTTAAAACAGGTTAGGCAGCTTAATTAAAATTAAATGTCCAGCGGTAAAATCGGCATCAGTGGAGATAACTGGGCTGAGTTAATGGCCTGGGCGCCGAGTGGGCCGGAAATCTTAGTTTAGCGTAAGGAATGGGTGTCCTCAAATGGGAATGTGGGGAAATGGATTCCGTAGAACAAAGGAGTAGCTAAGCTAAACGTGTTCTGCTTATTTTGAGTTCTAAGGTGAGGCAGGTAGCGCCTCCGAACAGAAGCCTACGGCTTGAAAATGGATTGGCTGGGAACGGAGGTCGGAAATGTTTCTGTTACGGTTGCAGTTGAAATAAATATAAAGTTAAGATAAAGCTAAAAAGGTTGACGATAGTATGCTGGAGTTTGTCCTGGCAGTGCTGTTCTTGATAGCTGTGTGTGTGTGCGCTGGAGGTCGGCTAGCTACGCTCTGCCTGGACCGGGAACGCAAGCTGCTTTTTTGTCAAGAAAAGAGGGCAATAGGGAGAAAGTTCTTTTGAGGAACACAAATCCACAAGTATAACTGTGATTTTCCCCAGGAGTTACGAAGTTTGCTTCCTACTAGATCTGATAGTCTAGAGTACTTTCGTTGTTCGCGTCGAGGGTAGAGCGTCGAGTCGAAGCTAGATGTATGTAGGTGCCCCAGCTGAATAGAGACCTTTCTAGGCTGACGTATAGGAATCCGCTAGGTTTGTTTAGATTACTTGGTGGTTCCAGCCGGTCACGAGCGTAGCAGGTCCTCTTCTCACCATCTTTTACAAAAGACGATGGTAGGGCTTAAGCGCCCCAGGAAGTCAAGCGTCCGAGGGAGCGAGGAGCCGGTGGTCAAAAGACGAACTGGACGAGCAGAGCGACCGGAGCATGCGACGCACCGCGTTGATCGAGAAGGAGCACAGAATTTCCTGTTGAGAGATGCGGTACGCCACCCAGCGGCTTTGGGCGACGGTCCGATTAATGTGGCGGCGGTCATAGAAGACGATGTGGGCAACGAGGAGGGGTCAGTTGTGCGGGGACCATGCGGCGTTTTGCTCTCTGGCTTAGAGACTCCATATCGACAAGAGACTGGGAGGGGAAACGAGCCAGTTCTAGAGATGTGCCTGACCCCGGCTAGAGTTGTCCTACATTCGACAGCGCTCCCCGGAACCACAGACGAGTACGGGGGATCGGGATGGAGTAGAGCGAAAGGGAAGAGCTTCGGACAAATCCGTAAATTTACGACACGAGCGCAAGCAATTGCAACAGAGAAGCTTTAAACTGGATAGCCTCCCGCACAGTTACACCGAGATGGACGAGTTCCTGTCGACTTTAGAGGAGGAGTTTGAGGCGTCTGGAGGGCTGAACCCGCCTTCTACGTACGCGCAGAGGCAATTAGCCATGCTGATACGCCGTGCGTACCACAACCACATGGCTCAACGGTTCCCGGGTCAGGAACCTACGTACGAGAGGTTGGTGGAGGTTATGGTCCAGTGTATCTGTCCAGGCTGCCCCAAGGCCTACTTGCTTCAGACCCTGAAGGAGATCACGATGGGAAAGGTAGATGTCGCAGACTTACATTATCAAATGATAAAGCGGTACTGGCCATAAGCAGCGCTTTGTAAGCGCACTGGGAAGCCTCAACTCATACCCGAAGCTATACTGGCGCACTCGTTCATTCAGCATTTGCCTAAGGAGTTCGGGAATTTCCTTCGGTTTAGCTTACATAAGGAGCCCTTAAACACTATTGCAGATGCGGCGAACATGGCTAACAATCTGTTAGAGTCCATGGCGCTGGTCCCACCTATACGAGCTGGTGAAGACCCGGTCACCTTGATTGGAGCCCTAATTAACCCAGGGAAAGGAATCGATGAGCAGGGAAAAATAACTTCACGGGTTAATCGGAGCGCCCCTTCAAAAACTGGTCGGCGAGGAGGTGTCTTGGGTACTGGAATAGTGGCTGGTCCGTACACTGGGCGTTGGCAGGATACCAAGGGTCGAGGAGGGTTCCATCCGCCCGGGCGGAACAGCGAGGTTAATCGAGGCGGGATGCAGTAGAGCGGAGAGAAGCGGTGGCCTCGTCCACTGACAAGGACTAGCTGGGAGGATTTAAGAAGAGGGTACAGCAGGTTAAACAGGTATTTTCTCGCCTCCCGAATACCTTGGTGGAAGCCTGATTGAGATGTGCGGGTGTGGGACACTACCTAAAGGAGTGCCCTATATACTCTAGAGAAATAGTGCAGGATCCAACACGTAAGAGGCGCTGTCCTTAGTGTAAGTTGTTTCGACTATGCCCGGAGGACTGTTGACGACGGCTTTATTTCGCAAACGGCCCATTTCCTAACGTTGAGCTCATCAAGGCCGGGACTAGCTATTTCCATAAGAGGGGTGTCCCCCTTCGGAGCTGCTATCACCCCGAGTTGTTTCTGGGGCCCTAGTAGCCCAGGAATATCCTTGGTAATCTAAACAATACCAGCGGTTTCCTATAGCTCTAATAAAGAAGGAATACTTTCAGCTGGAGCGCTTATATCCAGTTAGCTTCTACCTTATACTATAATCTTGATGCGAAGAAGGGGAACGCCCTAAATTATCCGATCTATCACGACTCCAAAGTAAACCCCTTAATTCATCAAAAAAATCATGGTTCTCTCCTTCATATATGTGTTCATTAACGGAACTCCTCTAAAAAGCGTCTTGTGTTCGCGCTCCAAGCACGATGTAGCTAGGTAACCCCCAACACACACACACACCCTTCTTAAGAGGACCACTATCAGGGCAAGCTCCCAGATACTAAAGTCACCCTCTCTGTATTGCCCTTATATTTATATTTACTTTTAACGCAATCATAACAGAATCATTCCCGACCTACGCTCTTGGCCACCTCACCCCGAAACCCTAGGACCCTGTTAGGAGGCGCTAGCTGCCTCACCCCAGAACCCAAAATAAACGAAACACATTTTAAATTTAATAACCCTTCAATATGTTAGCAGCCGTCTCTTCATATACCCACTTTGCAAAGTCCAAATCCTTCCCCACGCTGAAATTCACGACGCAGCTAATATCCATGCGCAGTAGCTTAGCTAGCTCTGTCTGATTCATGGCAATTCATCCACAGGATACCTGATTTTGATTAATTCACCAAATCTACCCTAAATCATACTGAAAACCGACTAGCCAATACATTAGCCACGCCCTCAAGCCTTTCCCACTAGTGGGTGGACTGTGCTGGAACCGGCCTCCGATCATACACCCGAACCTTACAACGTCACACGAACGGCCTTAACCCCTTCATAATTTAAAACGCACTTAAATTTACTATTGCCATACCCCAAACCCTAAAATCAGTTAGTGACCATACCCAAGGTTGCATCCGTAGCACCTCCTAACAGGCAGCCCCAGCACGGCAGAAGCGTCGCAGAAACTCGCTGTTAGCCCAAACTTATATTCCTTGCCCTATATGTTAGTATATAGACAAATTCAGCCATTTTCGGGAATTCTCAGAGATCCTTGGTCTCTCTAGTTAGTCCGTCCCTTCGTCTCGCCACCCCTCTTACAGAGCTAACCACCACAGTGCAGCCGTCAGGAACCATGTACCGCGCCATTACAGCCTCACCACGACCCCCTCCCCATTCTATTATTAAAACTAAATAATTTTCCTTTAATTGTCAATGCAATTATACCACAATATACTAATATCACTACAGAATGCCTTCCTCACATCACTCATCGCCAAAGCAACCACCAGGCACAGCCGACTCGATGCTATCTTTGCCTACATATAACCACTATCTGCTTGTACACCCAATTTGGCAACCATAAAACATACAAACGTACATATTCCCACCCTCACCAAGTGGGCTCTCCTCCTAAATTTACCCGAACCTACCATTCCAGACGCCGCAGGCGTACAGAACACCTTACTTTAAAACCACGAAACTCAACCAATCATGCGGTCGTCCCCTTGACCCAGATCACTTTAATAACCCAGGCCGGAACAGCTCCCGACCACTTCCCTGCCTTATCTACCTTAATCCAACACGGGATCCACACTCCACCAGGCCAGCCTTAGCTGAACCCCACAAACAGACCTACAACATTCCTATAACAATCCTTTAACTAACGCACACTCTTCATAGGACCACAAACACCTACAGGGAACCACCCTACCCCAGTCAAAACCTACTTACATCGTATAGCCGGCCGACTCATTGCCCCACTAATCCCTTAATCACCTGCACCCCGCATAATCTAGACGCTTGTCACTAACTTCACGTAAAGGACATCCCAAATGCCTCGTTACTACTGCCCAAACACCCGAAAGTAAATTTCTGCGTCCCACGCTTCGGGGAGCTAGGGCTGGTCGGGCCACTAGCTCCACCCAGCCCAGCAGCACTCTGCCAACACACTCCTTCAACCCCTCAAAAACCAATATCCTTGCTAGCCCCTTTCCACTAAACACACCTCTCTAAAACGCCCATCCAATACCCTTTTTACCCACATTTGCCAGGCCTTGCAACTTTAACCCATAACCCGTCAACCCTGTGCACCTTACCCAGTGCCCAAAAGAGCACACCCCAGGGCAAGCTTATACTCGCCATTGGAACGTCCCCTCAAGGCTGCAAGTCCAAAACCGATCCAGATTCTTCACAAAAACCCGAAACCCTTCAAATGGGACCCAAATCCGTGCTCCAGGTGAAGCAACCCGCCACTTTTGAGTCAGATGAGTCACCCATTAGGGCCAGATTTGCCTAAAATAGTTGGGCGTCCCTATAACACAGCTGCGCAAGGAGGAAGGCCGTTAGAGGGCCCAAACATGCAGTGGAGCAAACCCTGACGCTGTCCACATCACATCCCCCCCATTTTTTCTTGCTGTTGGTCACACTAACAGCATGAGACAGAGTACAAACACGCACTACTTCCCTATTGCCCCGCTACCCGAAACACGCGTACACTAGTCTTCTACAGGAGGGGGGCCCTCTGGAGCTGAAGGTATATGTAGCTCCAACCGCGAGCTACATAGTTCGTTTAACCTCCGAGAGAAAGACAAAGAACCCATAACATATCCCAGTCTCACCAAAGCCTCATCAGTCTTTGTCGAAGGCTCCTCCGGGTGGGTCGACAGCCACTTTGCTATTTTAAAGGCAGAGCGAACAATAAACCCCATTTACTCAGCCTCCCTGCGCGCGGTCGCTTCAGATGAAACGTAGGCAATAAATAGAAGAGCCTCCCCTGTCATCCTCTGTACTTCTTCCGCTTCCGGCTTCCCCGCCAGACTCACATTTTCTACTGGAACTTCAGATGCACTCAGCGCAACGCCGCCACCTCCCTCCTCAGCGTCCTTAAGCTCAGCCGTTTCTTCAGAGACCTTCCGAGCCCCCTTTAACGGTCTTGAGGGGGCTCCAACGACGCACCCTTATTTTCCTCTAGGCTGACAGAACTCGACTGACCAGCTTCTCCTCCAGCCTAACTCGGCTTGTCCGGTAGGCCAAACCCCACCGTCTTGACCGGCACACTTCCCGACACTCATGGCAAAAGGGTTGCCAACATCCCCGCAAAAGCCTCTCCTTCGGTGGTTTTACTTTCCTGTGGCACATCAGCCCGCGTGTGCACAGTCAACGGAGGGAATAGACGGACATCACCAATGAACTCACAGCGTTCTGTCTATTCTCCTGAAACGCCACCAGCCGGTCTCCCCTCGAGGCCTGCTGCCACGACTGTCGGGGCCGACATCACTTCCGATTCAGCGACCGGACGAACAGCCACATTACTCCTTGCTCCGGAACAAGTCGCTCTGTGAGAACCCTGCCTAATTCTCCTAATTAGGGACAGGCGGCTCCTCAGGAATCCAGAAGGAGCACAGGGAAGCGCGAAAGCTTCAAACTTCTTAAACTCGACCACTGGCTGTTGTAGACTGCCAAAGACGACCTAGATGGCATGGTAACTTAGGTTCCCAAAAATGTTTGTTTTCTGCATGCATTAACATATACGGCAATGCATGTGAGTGTGGGAAACGATGGGCCTCTGATCTTTGGTCCCACCAGTTAGTTCCTCCCCTCGTCTCGCCATCCCTGTCACAGAGGTAACTGCTTCACCGCCACCGCTAGAAACCAAGTACCGCGGTATCACAGCCTCACCACGATCCCTTTCTCAGCCCAATATCAAAAACTACCTCCCTTTTAATTCACAAGATAGTTGAACCCCAGTACACGGATGTCATTACAGCATACCTTCCTGTGACCACTCACCTCCAAGCCATCCACTAGCCACGGCAGACTCCATACCAACTTTGCCTACATATAACCATTATCTGCTTATATTCCCTTTTCCTCATCCTTAAAGATACCATTAGACATTTTCCGACACTTGCCAGGCTGGCTCTCATCCCAACTACACCCAAACCTACCACCCCAGACACCGAAGCCATACAAAACACCTTAACTTAAAACCACGAAACTCCACAACTCGTTCGCTCGCCTTCCAGACCCTGTCCATCTCAGTACCCCAAAACAAAACAGTTCCTGAGCACCTCCCTGCGTTTACCTTAATCTAATACCAAAGCCGCACCGCACTCAGCCACCCATAGCCCGACCCCATAAACAGACCCACAGGATTCCTATAGCGATCCTGAGATTAACGCACCTTCACATCCCAAAGACTTATAGGGATTTATTCGACTCCTGCCAAAGCCTGCTTACATTGTATGACCGGCCCACTCACTAGCCCACCAGGCCCTTAAGCAGCTACACCTCATAACCTATGTACCTGTCACTAACTTCGCGTGAAAGACAGCCCAAATCCTCTTTACTCACTGACTAAGACACCCCAACTGAATGTTTGCGTACGCCGGGCATCGGGGACGTAGGGCTGACCAGGCCATTGGCTCCTCCCAGCCCTACAGCACTCTCCCCATAACATTACTCCAATTCCCCAGGAACCCGCACCCCTGCTAAACTTTTCTCCAAAAGGCGCCTCGCTAAAAGGCCCTCCAATAGCCCTGTTACCCGCATCCGCCCATTCTCCAGGCCTTGCAGCCTAAACCCATAACCTGCTAACCCTGCGCCTTACCCAGAGTTCAATATAGCATACCGGAAGCGGAACTCCTACTCGCCATCGCGACGTTCCCCTTAACGCGGCAAACCAAACCCGATCCCTATGCTCCAAAGAATAAGCGAAAACCCTTCAATGGCGAATCCCGACGCAGGCCGGAGCTCCGAATACAGCAACCCACAACCCTTGAGTCGGCTGAGTAACTCCTTAGGGCCTGACTAGCCTAAAATAAGTCGGAGTCCCTTTAATAAACCCTTCAAGGAGGAAGGCCCTTAGAGTGTCCAAACAGGCAGGAGAGCAGGCTCTGAGGCCGGCTACATCACATGCCCCCCATTTTTCATGCTGCTGGTGCCAGCGAGAGCACGAGACAGAGTATGAACACCCTGCTTCCCTATGGCGCCTCTACTCAAAACAACTGGGCATTAGTCTTCCGCAGGAGGGGGTCCCTCCAAAGCTGGAGGTGTGTGTAGCTCCAAACGTGGGCTACATACTTTCGTCAACCTAGAGGAGAAAGGCAAAGGACCCATAGCATATCCCAGTCTCACCAAGGCTTCATCAGTCTTGGTCAAGGACTCCTGCGGATTGGTCGACACCATCTTCGCTATCTCCAAGACAGAACGAACAATAAACCTCATCTGCTCAGCTTACCTGCGCCTGGCCCCTTCGGATATAACACAATCAACAGGTGGAATCGCCTCTCCCGTCATTCGGTGTACTTCTGTGTCGGGCTCCCCCGCCAAACTCTCAGTTCTCACGCGAACTTCAGCTGCACTCAACATAACCGCACACCGTCCTTTCTGACCGTCCTGCAGGTGGGCCGCGTCCTCAGAGACCTTCAAAGACGCCTCCAACGCTCCTGATGGGGCCTCTGACTGCGCTCACAGAGCTCGACTTACTAACTTTTCCTGGAGCCCTAATGAACTCGACCGTCAAGCCACTCCCGGCCGTCTCGACCGGCACACTGCCTGGCACACTTGGCAAGGAATTGCCAACATCCCCACGACAAGCTCTTTTTTGGTGGCTTCATCTCTCTGTAACACAGCAGCCTTCAACTGCACAGTCAGTGAAGAGGATACAGGGACATCCCTACTTAACTCACAGCGTTCTCCTTCTTCCCTGGACACGAAACCAACGGGTCTCGCCTCAAGGTCTGCTGCCACGACTGTCGGGGCGGATATCACTTCTGGTTCCGCCACCGAAGGCACAGTCAGCTTAGTCCTTGCCCTAGCACGAGTAGCCCGAGATAAACCTGGACGTGTCTGGGCAGCCAACATAAATACTCCAACACGTCGCTTGACGCTGCCTTCCTGGATGGAGCCGAATCCGAGCCTTCATAATCATCACTATCACATTTTATAGGCTCTGGGAAAAACTTCTCAGCTTTCATAACGCTGATTTCTGCCACCCCCAACTGCTTCAAAAACCGCTTTAAGTCATCTCCTTGAGGCTATGCCAAATCCCGAATAACCTGGTTCTCCACGAAGATCAGCTTCTGAAAGTGCTGCCTCCTCTTCACCAAAACCTGAAGAGTGTTTTTCCGACGACCTATTTTCTCCGACACTTCCTCCAGGAGCACATGTAGCTGTCCTCGCCGCACCACCCAAACCGCAAGCTTCAAATGCTTCGCCCCTTTATCTGAAGAATGCGGGGACTCCTTCTCCTCCTTGTCCTCTTGCGATAGTACTTGCTGGTTCGGTTAAGGCTTACGCGTGGCCATTGGCTTCTGCCCTTTCCTAGACACAATCTACGATAGCTTTTTTCCCACCACTAACGGCCTGGACAATGACGGTTCCCTAGCAGGCTCTTTCCCCAACGCCTTGATAGCCTCGTCAACAGCAGTAATGAGATCCGGGGCAGGATACTCCCATTTCCTATATGTCAACAGGGGTCGCCACAGCAGGATGTCACTGACGAAAGGGGAAGGTCTCGCCACATACTGATGCGAGAAAGGGGTAAAAAAACGTTTTCAAGCTGTAGTGCCGCAGCGCAGTTTATCGACAACTTTCGGGAACTCCCGCAAGTAAATTTCATCCCAGTCTTCCTTGAGCTGCACGAAAGGCGTTGGCCATAACTCTCGCACCTTCGCCGCCACTAACCGATCTTAAGGGCCCTTCTTTACTGTCTTGCCCAACGAAAGCGGAATCTCCCCGCAGTTTCTAGCCGTCGCGATCTCTTCCAGCACGGTTAGACCTGCGCTCCAGTGGTCATTTCTAAGGCTCCTGTAAGCCCCGCGCTTTCGGTGAAAGTACACGAGCTCCCTGTGCTGCAAATGCTTCTGGTCTTTCGCTATACCCAAAGAGTGCAAAGTCCATGCGACGGTTTGCAAGTCTGCTGGCCTATAATGGTTTGTTATTAGCCGCTCCCTCTTCGCTGCTTGCCTAGATCCGAAGGACCGTTCCTCCGTGTCCACGACCGCAGCCGAAGGTGGCCCATCTTCCGAAATGCTGCCCCTTGGTGCGCTGCCGAATTTCCTCTACATATTGTCTGCCATCAGGCTGCTGGCGACATTGTCCCGTTAATTCAGTCCTTCGCTGGGCGGCATGACAAAGGAAGGCGCTATGGCTGAGAACTCTGTTGCGAATGGGCCGCCGTAAGACTGGCAACGTGACCAGATGGGTCCTACAATGGCACGCAAGGAAGCCCAACTGCGAATAAATAGACTCTTGATTGTCCAAATGCACAAAATATCGGTAAAATTAAAAAACTGTAATCCCCCTGTCCATTACTGCGACCTTCCAGTGCAACCGCCCCTCTACTCAAAAGTACGCTTGGAGCTCTGGGCTTTAAGCAAAGATGCTGCAACGGCCAAAACATTAGGTATGAATTGTTGGTAATATTGACATTTCCCAATAACGCGTTGTACCGCTTGAGCACTGTCAGGTTCTGGCATATCCATGATAGTTTGAACCTTGCGGGGTCGGCACGTAGACCCTCTCGCAACACGATGTGTCCCAGGTATTTGACCTCCTCTGCGCCAAACGCCCGCCTGCCCGCATGCACCTTTAGGTTGGCCCTAGGCAATGACTCAAGGAGCTTGAGCAAATGCATTAGATGGTTGAGCCGGGTACCACTGTACACAAAAATATCATCAATATATCCCACAGCACAAACCCATTTTAATCCAGCCAACATCATGTCCACCATGCGCTGGAAAATTACACAGCTAGACAAAAACCTAAACGGAAGACGTCGATACTGTGTCTGGCACTCTGAGGTGACGAAACTAGTCTTTGGGCGGTCTGCCTCCTAGATCTCGATTTGATAAAAGCCACTGCACATGTCCGTCACTGAGAAACAACGCCTGCCCTTGAAGGACGCTAGGCTATCTTCCGTCCGAGGCAATGGCTGCTGTGCTATTCCTACGTGCTTGTTGACTTTTCTATAGTAACAGCACAATCGCTGTATTCCATTTGACTTCATGACTATCACAATTGGGCTGGTCTTGCAACCTTCCCCTGTTTCCGTGAGGTCCTGTGCATCCAATTTCTCCACTGCCTTCCTCAATATCTCCCTCATTCCCAGGGAGAGTCGCCGTGGTAGTTCAGAAATTGGTGGAGTGTCCCCAGTGTCCAGCTTTGCCTTAAATAAGTTAGTGGCGGCTAATGGGCGAGAGCCATTGTTGAAGATGTCCTAGAACTCCACCAACAAAGTGCGTAATGTCTGTAACTCTTCGAACCTTAGACATCTATTCATGGACGGTAACCTCGAAATCCGTGCGCCGTTAGGTCCCGTTTCCACTTTTAATGGATCATGTGAAACGAATGCGGAGGATACCTGGGCGCCCTCCTTGATATCCTATTACATGCTCTGTTCGTCCCTTTTAATCCTGTTCTCAACTCTATTTATTACCACTTCGCCTTCACGAACTGCCACCACCCGGCAAGGCTGAATATCCTCGGGAGATGGGTAAGGACGCGTCAAGCCCACGGGGTATCCTTTCAGCAGATAGATCGGAAAACCCGCCAAAAAAAACACTTTGATCAGACCCGTGGAAAGCTGTTCGGGTAGATGCAAACTCAGCTTTACATCACTGTTGGCCCAGACCACAAAGGCCACACGCCCTAGCGCTTGGCCGCCCTTCTCCGCCACCGTTGACTCTCGTAGGCTTACCCGTACCAAGGCCCATGTCCCTGGCTATAACAACGAGTTGTCCATTACTAAGCACAAGTACCGAAATGTGGGGTGGTTCCCTATCAGTGGAACCACAACGCTTTCATGCGCCTCGCATAGCAGCGCATGCTGAGCCACGCTGACTGCAATACTATGCTCATAGAGGAAATCCACCCCCAATAAAGCATCAAACCGCACCCCGGTCACCACTATGGAAGGAAGCAAATTCCTTTCCAGACCAAAACGTACCTCCATTGAGACCCGCGCAAATATCGAGAGGCCCTGCTGCCCTATTTCCGTGATCACGACGTCCGCCGCCGTCCATTTTTTGTAGTTTATCCCTGGGCAGAGCAGCATGGCTGACAGTAGGGAGACATCTGCCTTCGTATCGATTACGACCCAGCACCCCAAGCCTGCAGTAGTGGCCAGGGGCCTTGTGCGCATCGGTTCGGTCATTGCGGAGGGAAGCTTGGGTGCTAGCTGGTGAATCTCTGCCTCCCCCCTGTTCACGCCCTGCAACTCCTCTCCTGCAGCTCCCGGAGTACTTACAACTTGCTGTAGTTGGAAGGGCGAGGGGTGGGCAACTCCCTTTGACTCCACTTTCGGTTGTTCAGCCCCTCCTGTACTCCCCCTGGAAACCACCACTTGCAGCACAGCTGCTACCGTCCTTACTCTTTCACGCACTGCGCTGTCCGGCTGATTCCACGCCGGCTGTGGGATCGGGGGGTCACTCGGGGCGACAGTCCCAAGGACATATCTGGGCTGCGGAGGCCCTGAAAAGAACTCAGGACGACACCAACTGGGAAAAGCCTCACCCGTCGTGTGAAAATAGCTTATCCCTGCTTTGTTGAGCTCAACATAGGGAAAGAGACTGTTAGCAAAGTAAAGTTGCCGTCTACAATCCATCGGACATAGTCCAAACGAGTTACGCCAAAGGCAACGCCTCTTACCTGTTGGGTCCTGCATGATCTTCCTAGAATATACAGGGCATTCCTTAAGGTAATACCCCCAAGCTGCAGACCTCAAACAAGCTCCTTCCGATGTATTCAAAAAACGGGGAGGTATCTGATCTACCTGGTGCACCCTCCAGTTGCACTTCCAACTATTTGGTGTCGATAGGCGAAACCACCGCCTTCCCCCACTCCCTTGCGGATCTCCACGCTGCGCCTCACTACTCCTTCCGGGCAGTTGGAGTTTCTCTCGGTATCGCGCGAACAATCAGAATATACACTAAGCTCCGTTCCCGCGCCCGGGGCACTTACTGTCCGACCATTTTCGGGTTACTTCCGCTAAACCGTGAAGTTATCCGTCCCTGCTCTCCAATTTCCTTCCCTGGGTAGATCAGCCCCTCTCAAAGTCACTGAATCTTCACCTGCCTGTATGGGTAGGACCCGTGCCATGGACTCCCTATAATTGCTAGCCAGATCCGCAGCGTCTGCGATGGTATTTATGGGTTCGTTATACAGGGCAAACTGAAGATAATTCCCCAACTCCTCAGGCAAAACCTAGGTGAACGAGTGTGTCATGATGACTTCGGTTATGATTCGAGGCTTCCCAGTGCGCTTACAAAGCGCCGCTTACCTCTGATACAGCCTTATCTTTCGGTATTGAAAGTCGCTAATGTCTAGCTTCCCCATTGGCATTTCCTTCAAAACCTAATGGAGGTAGGCCTGGGAGCGTCCACGACAGATACCGTGCACCATAACTTCCACCAACCTCTCATATGTAGGTTTCTTACCTGGAAACATCTGGGCCATGGGCTGACGATACGCGCGATCCAGACGCACGCCGAATTTGCTTCCAAGCATACGTGTAAGCCAGGTCCAACTCTCCGGACACCTGTAACGCTTCTTCTAGAGTCAACAAAAACTCCTACACCTCGGTGTACTTGTGTGGGAGGCTATCCAGCGTGCGAAGTCTCTGCTGCAGTAGCGTGCGCTCATGCTGCAAATGTACAGAATCATCGGGAGCCCCCCTTCTTAGCCGCGCTTCATTGCGGTCCCCGACATTCACCTTCGGTAGGGGGCAGCGCTGCCGAACACAGAATAGCTATCTAGCCACGGTCACACGCATCTCCAGAACTGGCTCATCCTTCCGCACCGTTTGTTGCCGCGAAGGCGTATTTTACTTTTTGTGGCGGCTTGGTGCACATCAAAACTGTATCGGCACTATTGGACTCGCGGGGTTCGACGAGGACGACAGCCAACGTTATTCTGCCAGGGCGTCCGTTGCGGCTTTTCTGCGGGTTCTTAATTATTAAAATAATTTTGCGTGTATGCACTGCACTGAATTGCTTTTTGTGGGCCTTTTGTTATGTTTGATAGGGGGGGACAATTATAGCAAATTGCACTAGAATTGCCGGTCAGGCGTGCTGGACATAGGCACTGTGCTTGTGCCGTGCTCATGTTTCTTGCGATATATGCACGTATATGTTAATCATTGCTAATGGGTATTGCGCTAAAGAGTTTGCTTGCAGCTGTTTGTGTCAGTTCCAAGGGCATCAAAAGGATTTATAGGAGTATTTTGGTGTTTGTGTCGGAAGCATGTTTATGTCTTTATGGTTCTCAGATAAATATTAAAGGCGTCTAGGAAGTTAATATGAAAACGTAAAGCCCGAGATCTATAAGACTTAAAGGCTCAGAAGAACACCCTCCACCCGGGGAAAAGGGTTTAGGGGGCTTTCTATTCCATAGGAATTGGCTGTCCCTGATCTTTGTCAGAACCTCTTATTAAGATCTTGGACGATTGAACAAGCCTACCCGCACGATCACAGGGTTTCATAAAGCTAAGATGTAAAGGCGGAAAGACTGTGGATGTCCTAGACCGGCGGCGATAAGCGATGCAGTCACCAAGACACTAGGGAGTATGTACTGGGTTTTGTTCTGGGCATAATTACGTCTATATCCAACCTATAAAGCTACAACCATGTGATGTGGACAAGTTTAAGGGTTTCTCTCCCGCTTGCCTTCCAAGGCCCGTTTTGGACTTTGCCTCCTGCAGGGTTTTGTTGTGTGGCCTTCCTGCGATTGTAGGCGAGTCTGGCCCTAATGGGTGACTCAGCCCTAAGGCTTACTGGTCAGTACGGGGTTGGGGTAGGTTTGCGGCAAAAACAAGAGCCCCAAATGGTACGCACCGGTGTGGGTTTAGGCTGTGTATTCCTTATGGGGCTTCGGGCAAAAGGGCACCGGGTTGACGGGCTATGGGTCAAAGGCTGTAAGCCGTGCTCACTGCGGGTAATGGTCGTGAGGGGTTTTGAAATAGGGATTTTTAGGAAAAAGGGAGTAGCGGAGTGATTAGCACAGGGATGGTCAGAGGGGGGTGCAGCGCGTAGGGTCGGGCCAAGCGGGGCTACTGTCCTGGCCACTCCTAGGCCCTCGACGGTCTGACGCCGTGAGGGGTTGCTGTCTCTGCCGTTTTAGTCAGTGAGTACAAGAACGTAGATTATCTGGTAAGAAAATGTGCATAGGATCTCTCAGGCCTGAAACGCACGTCCCTACTCCTAACAGCCACCAAGCCCTAACAGGTACAAGCTTTGTGCCACACCTATGGACAAGTTAAGCTCACGCTCCGTAGCCGCCAAACTCACATTAAAACACTGCAGTGACCACAGGGAAAATTGGAGTTTGGGAAGTGTCCCATCTGCCCCTCGCCACTAACTCATCGAGAGCTACCCCTATACGCCCCAACTGAAGCAAATCTACACCACGAGGCACTGGGGCACCTATGCGCACTCAATCCTATTCAAACAATCAAATTGAACGTTTTACGTTTAATGCAGAACGCAAGAAGGCCAGAGTTTAGCGCCATCATTATAAAACTCCCCGGCATTTTGTTCGTCGTGAAGGTATCCCCTAACCATCTCCGACTTGACGTAGTGATCTACCACAGTGCAGCCACAGTTCTCGTATATAGCCGTTTTCCTAACCAAATTTTACATTCACACACTCCTGAACATAGCAACAGGCCAGGACCTAGTCCCCCCCAACCTACACGGAAAGCCCCTTTGCTACATCAGATCCGTGAGGGTACAGCTTCTACCACGAACACCAACACGGCGAAATAACCTACGGACAAGTCCCAACCCCAAATTGCCCGAATGCCCTTACTCTGAAGTACTCCTAAACATTCTAGGGCAGTGGATCCTTGGAATAGAGAATAGGCAGCTACCGAACTAGCCCACCTGTAAACGCATGTCAACGAAAACCCCAAAGAAAACCCATGAATTATAAACAGTAGATCACTACCTCCTCAGAATCAGAAACTGCATAAACTCCTAGTCCCTTCCATAATGCTTCTCCCCCTTCCCCCATTAGCCGTGTAAACCTGAGGAGATCGGCGTACGAGCCAACCATCGTTCCATAATGACTTTTTAAAAGCACAACGCCTAGGATAAGGGATGCGATAACCTTCTCTAATTAATATAATTGGATATAGGGGACCGTTTAGCGACTCAAAAGAAGCACAAGGAAACGCGAGGTTCGTAATCGTCCATCTCTCAACCACCAGCTTTCCTAGGCGCCCAATGACGATCTAGACAGCAAATTGGCACGCTCATACTGCTGTAAACCTTTATACTTGCCGTTCTCTACTACACAATAAAATTGAAGTGTTCGCAGGGTTAGCTACAACTCTACAGATCCCTAGAAAGGTTGCCACTCACTGCACCCTCTCTCAGCGGGTGAAGACTATTAAATCGCGGTATATAGGTAGCCTGCTGATGCCAGCCTCTAATATAAAAATTCATGACATCCTTGCTGCCTGGCACTCTAAATTGTACTCACCAGGGTCTTATAACCTAGAGAATGCAGGGGAATTTTTAGTTTTTCCTGCTGAGGCACATAGATCCAACACACACGTTAATCTGAAACACTATGCCTAGAGGGAGAGGAGGATCTCGCGAAGCTATCGGATATAGTCAGATACCAGAGCAAAGTCCGTACCTCTTAAGAAAAAAGTCACGGTTTTATGCCTTATCTAATTCATCCGCTTCCCCGTCGTTTCCTTCGATACCGATCGGCCCGCCTCCCTCCTCCAGGGAGAGGACACCTAGCCGACCCCAACACACAACATGAGAACAGCGTCACCAGCATAGTAACGTATTCACATTATCCTTCGCAAACTTACCTTAAACTCATAATTATTTTAGCCACAATGGTAACGAAAACGTCTGCGACCTACGCTTCCATCTAATTCAAATGCGGTACGAACCCTTACAGTTCGCCTCGGAAGCGCCAGCCCGCTCATTACAGAACCCAAAACAAACAAATCACATTCTAAATACAATAGTATTGTAGAATTATAAAAGCTACCTATCCCATATACTCATTCCCAGGAGTTCAGATCCTTACGCAAAGCCGGATTCCTGGCCCATCGAGCCTCGCCGCTTAATAACTCAGCTAGCTCAGGCCTATTTGCAACAATTCCTCGTTAGGACAGCTTACTTGAAAAGCGTTATTTAATCTAACTTAAACCGTATTCAAAACTTACAGACAAACGCCTTCAGCAAATCTCCCAACCTTTCTCTACAGCAGCCTGACCTTGCGCCGACCGGCCACGTACACCATTTGCGATGCTTAGAACAATATCGGAATGGCCCAAACCCTTCCATAATTTACAACGTAGCTACGTTCAATGCCGCATCCCTTCAGCTGTGATATATCTCAGCTCTACTACTCTAGCTTTCATTCATAACGCCCCTAACCAGACAGCCCAAAGCCACCAGTGACATCCCATTGGCTCATAACCGATCCCACCCTACATTTCTCGTGAAGCACGCTTTATTTTAATAAAGCGAGCGCAATCCACAAGTCACCAGAGACCTACGGCCCCTCCATCAGTCCTTCTGCCAACCCCACTACATTCTTCACACCGCACCACTGCCGACACGAACTCATACCCTGAGGCATCGCAGCCCCACCGCCAACCCCTTTTTTATTTTTAATATTAAATATTTCACCCGACTCACAATGCAATGAACTGTAAGGTACTACCATCTAGTCAGACCACCCCGATTTACCTTAACTGTCACAGCGCCTTCCATCCACCAGACTACCATGTTCTTAGCTATAATACATACAATCATACATTTCTAGACACCCAAAGGGGAGGAGTTATACCCCATCAGATTCACACCAACCCATCCACGCACCGCAACCCTAACAGACCACTGCACCCTAATACCGAAAAAGTCGATCACGTGTGCGGCTAGTCGGTTGTCCTTCTCCACTCTAGTAACCTTTGACGGAACAATCTATGAACAGTTTCGATCTTGAGAGGCCCTAGCCTAACGTTGGGCCAAACGCTTGTAGACTTAAAGCAGTATTATACCGACCTCGTCGCTAACATCGCTCCTCCCTGATACCTCTAGGAGCTACACTACTTATCCCTCCCCTGTACACCTGCTCCTTCGCATCACCCAACAAGCTTGCTCGTCGTTTTATAAAACCTCCCGGCACCTCCCAACACGTCCTCAGAAATGGTATGCTTATTTTCCTTACCACCTAATCGAGCTCCTTGTACTTACTGACCAAATCGTCAGCTACGGCAAGCCCCAAGGGCGTCAGGCCATCTGGGAGCTAGGGCTGGCCACGCCACTAGCTCCACGAGGCCCAGCCACACTCTCGGCACCCACCTCTGACCATTCGTGTGCTAATCACTGCGCTACTTCCTCAGTCCTTTGCTAATCACTCCCCTACTCCCTTTTCCTTAGAAATCCCTAGTTCAAAACCCTTGATGGTTCTCACCCGCAGGCATGAGGCCTTACGACCTTTGACCGATGGCCCGTCAACCCGGCGGCCTTTGCCCGAAGCCCTAAAAGGTATGCCCGACTCAAACGCAGGCCACTACTCGGCATTAGGGAGCGTCCCTAAGGTGGCAAACCGAATGCCAACCCATACTCCATAAAGGCGGCCCTGGTAACCCTTACAACTAAGTCACTCCTTAAGGCCCCGCTCGCTACAAATAATTGAAAGTCTACACAACAAAACCCTGCGGAACGCAAGGTCCAACTAGAGCCCTAGGAGGCAGAACATAGAGGGAACCCTGACGTTTTCTAGATCACATGCCCTGTGGCAGCCCTGCATAAGTTTTTACCATGGGGACAGGCCGCCCGCCGGGGATCTAAGAAGAGTACGGGGAGACGCGAAAGCTTTAAAACACTCAAATTCCACCATTGCCTCCCCTAGACCCCCGATGACGATCCCGACAGCCTGGTAGCTTGCAACATATATATTCATATGTTAACGATTGGCGCTTGCTTTCTCACAATGAGACTGAAGCATTCCCAGACTTCCGGAAAGCGTTGCACCATTTCACAAAGCAGCTCTCCCTCAGCACTTCGATCATAACAGCTCCTGAGTTCAAACTCTCACAATAAAAACAGCTTCGTGCTGTCCAACCAAAATACAATAAATAAAAATATGAACTAATTTCGACGGTAACCTAGAAACGTTAGTATGCGAAGGAACACCTTTGCGGCAGAACCAATTCCTGATTCCACGGAGGTTCGGTATCTCCCTCGTTTAGCTGCCCGCTCTCTGACATCCACCGACGCTTTTTATACAAATGCTAACTTAATAGAATTTAAATTTAAAACGTCTATGCTTTCAATGTCAGAGTAACGATATAACAAGAGTTGTGATCGAAGATGAGAGGCTAGCAACTCTTAAGGCCTTGCAAGCCCCCATGATCCGTTCCGCGGCTTTCAGCTGATTTGCTCAGCTTCCTTAAGCCTTTAAATATTATGGGTATGTTATTAAATAATCTCAGAAAACATCATTTAAGCGAGAACCATATAAACCTCAACATGTGATGCCTGGATTCTGACATACATCAAAATACTTAGACAAGACCCTGAGAATCTTCTAATAATAACACCAGCAATTTTAGGAAAACCCTTTAACGTAACGTTCCTTATTGATAATTAACATTTGAGTGCATACGGGAAGCAAAACAAGATTACCGCTCACGCTCACTGCTTAACGGATGCACGCTATAGGCTTGATTGTAGTTAAGCTTTGTACGATTGCCAGACGCTTTCAATATGAACACATTCCGCACTGAAAGTACTTAGCATGCCATGTTTAATTTTAATTGAATACATAGAAAGGATGAAATTAATGGATTTTCCTATGAAGGTAACTTACCCTCTTCCCCCAAACATCTGACTTGTGCATTTGAACAGCGTCTACGAGCCCTGCATTCGCAGTGAAATGCGTCATGCTGCCTGGCGCCTTCCTTTCTTGAGCAGACACAAGCCAAAAACAAATTAGTGCTGCAGATTTTGAGCTCCTTGCATTTTTCTTCGGTTGCTCTGACGGGTTGGGTGACTTCTAAATGAACGCAGTAAAGCCTTGGTGCCGTCGAGGTTTTCGAAAGGTTGCCATGGGGCCGCACAATCAGGAACACTTTTTTGTTCTTCCAAAACCGTTCTATTTCGATGATTTCCTCAAGTATGTTAAATGTACTCGACTGTAAATACGGGATGACATTTTGCTGCTGTACTAAAGGATCGCAGCCTAGAGTTTGCCGCGTGTCATGTGGCCTTGGCTTGTCTCGTTGAAAAGGAGATTCATGGAAAGCAGGATGCTGCGTTATAGACGGAGGTCACGTACGACCGTGGGCAGCTTTTCCAATTCTAGCGTTAAGAGGAATGGGTCGTGTAAAACGGGGTTGAAACTTAGCTATCCCTCTTGGTTTTATATATCTTGTAGAACGCCAGACCTTGTCTCCTACTTTGAACTGCACATCGCCCCGGTGTCTGTTTGCGTAGTACTGCTCTGCTGCCTGTGCATCAATGATGCGCACAGCTGCACAATCATCCCACTGTTGAAAAAGCTTCGCCCTTGGCGGAGAGACAGTTAGAGCCACGTCTTGAACAATGTCTAAACCTCCTGCTTGTAGTGGATACTCACCAATCATGACCTCAACAAAAGGCAATTCTGTAGTGTCGTATGGTGTACAGATGTACGCTAATTTTGCTGCAGGAAGTAGCTTTTCTCACGCATATTCCTCACTTTGTGTGTATGCCACTAGAACCTGTTCGATAGTCCTGTAGACTGTCTCTGTCTGTCCGTCAGATTCTTGATGCCAGGAACTATATTATGCCTTCCTGATTTGGAATTGTTTGCATAGTAGGTCCCGCACTTTAGCTGTTAATTGAGGATCGCAATGAGGCAGAAACACTGCCGGTATCACCCTGATACCGCACAAACTGATTACCTAGTAAACTGCTAAACCTGTTGTTAGCGTTATTTGTGTAGGAACAAAATGTGGCATTTTGGTCATCCTATCCATCATCGTGAGTACGGCGTCATTTTGCTTCATTCTCTCTCCTACGCCGGCAACAAAATGTACACAGATATTTGGCAATCAACTTGCTGGGATTTGTAGTTGCTAGTAGTTCTGCAGGCTTTCCACTAATGGACTTTGCTGCTTCGCCACCAGGGCATGACCCACAGTGAATGCGGGCGTAGTTGCGAATGCCTGGGGAAGAGTAAAGACGTGCTAGCATGCCGTAGGTCTTGTGCACTCCCTCCCTTTGTCGTGCTGTTGGGTTAACGGAACATTCGTAAAGCACATGGTCTGTGCTCTCAAAGGGCGATGGAACGCATATGCCCTATGGCCCTTGCAATCAAGTAAGTAAATTTTTTTAAACTTTCAATTCACGCATCACAGTTCATTTTATCCGTGTGTGACAATTTTTTCCGCACATGTGCGTTTGTAAATATCAGCAAAAATACTGCATTCCTTTAATCCAGAGACCCACTGTTCGCCATCTGCATTGAGCTGAAGGGTTTGTGACCCCTGCTGTTGTGTATCTGGATTCGTTGCTCGCCGGTAGCGCGTGGGGTTGCTGTTCGGGTTCTTGCCAATTCGTGACAGCGAAAAACACCATAAAAAAATGCTGTTGCGGTGTTTATCTCCTGCTTTTCTTGCATTTCTGGGTTTTTTTGTTAGCGGAGAGAATGACGCAATAAACCATCTACCGCAACACTGTTAGAATCTGCATAATGTTTAGTCGTTAAGTTCTGGAAAACCGCAAAGGAGGTCAACCACCTCGCCATACTTCGACGAGCCTGCGTGTCTTCTTTAACCACGCAAATACTGCAACGCCCTATAATCATTATATGAAGTAACAGGTGCTGTTAACAATAATCCTTGCCAATCTTTTAAAGCACTTGTAAATGCGAACCGTTCATCCTCATATGTGGAGTATCGTTGTTAAGGTGGTGACATTTTTTTACTTAGGAATTCTAGTGGTTGGCATCTTGTTCTAATACTCGGCTAACGGCTTATGTGATGCATTTTCCTTGCTCGTGTAAGGCTTGCTTGGATTTGGGATATGTAGTCACGCAATTCATTAATTTGACCATTAGAAACTTTGCTGCTGCTGCGTCTTCTGCCGGGCACATGCACTCTGTCTCCTCTTTGGTGAAGTCAATTAATGGTGTTGCCATCTGTGCTAGCTTCGTCCCCATAAACATACAACAACAATGACTAGTTTGTAGGACTAGCATTACTTGTGCGTCCTTTTGCAACTCTTCATGCCAGATAGATATCGCGGCAATTTTAAATTAACCTAGGGTGGTGTTCTGCTTCTTCCTGGTAACCGAAGTACTCAATGGAGCAGCCTCCAGATGTACACGTAAACGCCCTACTGTACATGCTGCCGGCTGTCGAAAAAAATAACGTTTTAAAGTTGTCTGGCATGCCTTTTGACGTCCTACCTCTAAACCAAAAATTCATCTACTACTTCTGTCCCCTAGAAGTCAAGAAGCATATGATGCATAACCGACTGAAAACTGTCTGGTTCTCTTGTTGATTCAAACAAGATTACCTTAACGTTACACACTCCCTTACCTGTTTGTACTGCAGTTTTCTATTAGTACTTAGGCTCGACTCTAATTGATAAAAGCGTTGTTGTATGTGGATTGTTATAAATACTGTATCGGCGTAGTAAGTTTGGAAATTTTCCCATTGTAGGGAACGGGAATTTCAGGGTTACTCTCATGAAGTTGATTTTTTGATTTTTGACTACCATTCGATGTTGTTCTTTCCCACAGCGGTGATCCGCTGTGGTAACCAGCATTGACGGACGGATCTCCAAAAAGAGTCGACGTCATGTTTATTCATTTGGCGTGATTCGGCTGCTTTAGAATCCCTCTCTGTGACTTTAGTTCCTCTAAAACTGGTATATCGAGTAGCTGTTTAGTGGCTATTTCCACTGGTAGTCGGGTGATGGTGTGATTCACAATTCGTTAAGGGGGTAGGCCTACAGGTAGACTATTCAGAAAGACCTTTTATCAAGAAATACATTGTCTACTCAATTCAAGAAATTTTCGGCTTTTCCTTTCATTAGGCGTTCTGAATTTGAAACACGCATGGCTTTTGCAATTTGTTAGCGCTGCACAACTTATCTTTATCTCATCACCCAATGGTCTTTTGCCACGATGAACCAATGCACTGTTCTTGTCGCTCTTTAGTTAACTGTCGCTCGCATTTAAAATTGCCACAACGTCATCCTCTGCATTTGTCAAGCTGTTAACTGGCTAAAAACTACCGGACTCTAGTTGGGCTTTGACTTGTATTAGTTTCAATTTAGTCATTACTGCGTTAGTAGGGACCATTCTGTGAATCTTCTTGTGCCTTTTGTATCCCTTGAGTGTAGGCCCCGCAGTGCGTAGTTTCTTTTGTTCCCAATCCTTGAGGTTCCTCTTTCCTTCGTTGTCTTAATTTTGCTGGTAGTTATTGAGCCTATTTGTTTTAAGGGAGTTCAGCTAGTTTTTTTTTAACTTCAGTTTGTTTCCACCCTTCACAACAACCGGTAATAGAACTCCCTTGGTATTGCGGAACTTAGATAAATTGGTCGACACAAAGTCCCAAACAAAGATTCCTGCTGTAGCTAGTTCGTCGCCAGTATTACAAACTACAAATGTTTAGCATCTAATAATTCCACACTGGAGCGCAAATCTTCCGCTGAAAATCTAGCTTATTTCCCCGCATTTTCCCTGAGTATCATGTCGTCCAATACCACCGTAAATTCAATCATAGTGTATATTCTTTTTGCAGGCCACCATGCTTCTACGAGAACTCTTGGAGCGAGAAAACATCGACTAACACCGGTGTATCCCAGAGATCTAAATGCACCTCCGCCTACTTCAATTCAAAACCAGATGGGATGTGCCGCTTCTAGTGGTGCTAAAATATAGTCATTGACTAAAATTCGTCAATTTGAGGATACTTGTTATGCTTCATCTCGTGCTTTTCGCACCCGTTACTATGCAATTTATCAAAATCCTTTTATGTAACTATTTTACCACGGTGGTTCTACTTCTCCCAGCTGTCTGGTGCACCCCCTTGAAGATATACTCTCTTCAATTTATTGGATGTGCACCTGGCTTTCGCATTTGTTTGCGACGCAATTGTAGAATCGTCTTAGCCAGCTAATTCATTTTTTTTCAATTCTCCTTAGGCGTACTCATATTCATCGATTTTCGCTCGTTTTCCGGTTCTCTTGCTTCACCCTGAACCTTTTTTTTCTGTCATTTAAACAGGCTGTGAATTTCTCCTGCAGTTTTGAATGTTCTTTGTAGCGCCACTCTCAGTAGGTAAAGAAAACTGCTTCCCCAATGATATTTGTGTAACTGGGCGACTTTGCAGCGTTCGTATTAATCCTTTAACGCCCGCTTTGTGTTTCCATTTTATGTAGCAGCGAAACTAATTGTTTGTATTCCTCCATTTCGTCTTTTTGACCTTTGTTGATCTTTCTTGTTTCTCGAATTAGTCCTATTGGCGTTCTGCTCATAAAACAAAGAACACGGAGTCACACTTTCTTTCGAACTACCTACTGCACCACTCCGTCGTTTTAATAAGTGTGTTATCTTCGTTAGCTTTCTGTTGGGACTTGGGTGCATCGATTAGTAATATTGTCCGAAACCTAGCGTATTTGCTGTTAGTCTTCGTCCTGCTTTTAGCCATAGTGGACTCCGTTTTAAACATATACTGGTGACACTTTTCGGCACGTACGCGTGTCCGTGTCCCTGTCTTTTAGATGCAGAGGCCACGCCTTTAGTCATTTTGGGGACTCATGCCCTCGGAATGTTTTGCTTGTAGGCACTCTCTGTAGGACACGCGGAAGGGGAGTGTCCAACTTTCCTGCAGGTCCCGCACCTCTGCTGCTCCTTCTTGGCAGATATAGTGGAGTTGGGACATTCTTTATCCATGCCCCTTACCACCACAGGCATAGCAATTGACCACCTGTTACTTATTCCTTTGTATTCGCCTCTCTGCCACTGGGTCCCCCCGAGTAACGTATTCTTGGCGTGTTACTCAACTATTGCCTCTGAAGTTCCTGCCGTGTCCTTTTGGGTTTCAGAAGGCCTCTTGCTCCTGCGTAAACCCACAAGCTGGTACCCATCGAGGTTTCCTGCTTTCTAGATGGTCTGTTACCTTTTTGCAGCGCTTATCACTCGCCATGCCATACCACCGCACTGCATACTCTTGCCCTTTTCCCATCTTGCTTCTTAATAATCCTTTTGCTTCAATTCAATTAGCCGGCTTCACCTTTATTGCATCCGCCACCAACTGATACGGAACTATACTAATGAACAGATCCTTCTACATATGGGGGGGTGGAGACTCCCCTTCAGCCATCACCTCAGTAAATTGCTCAGGGACCTCATCCACGTCACCCTTGTGCTCAATCTGCTGTAACCGCCGAATGCTAGCACCTACTATCTCTCCGCTGAAACGATCCAACAAAAATAACTTGAACCCTTAGCAGTATACTGGGAGGGACTGAGGCTCACCATGCTCCACCGAGCACCGCTGGCCCAAGGCGTTTCCCTCCAATCGGAGCAGTATGGAAAAGCTTTTCTTTGTCTGAATACCTCATTCAGTCACAGTAATATACCCCGATATACCCAGTGCCTGCGTTGTGTGCCATCGAATTTTGGAGGAGCACCTGCGGATAGTCTATCGTTGGCCGTATCCGGTTGCTCCCGTATCAGATGGGGCTCCATGTTGTTGTTGTCAGTGGCCCAATTTCTTCGATACAGCGCTGGTCCTTCGGGGTTTCCTAGGCGTATAGTAGCATCTGGGACACGTGTTCCCAGCGTAACGCCCCCTCCGAAGTCGCGCCGCACCGTTTCTGGCTCCTGTAAAGGCGTCCCTATTGTGCCGTCCGTTGTGCCTAATCCCCGCAAAATATTGCCTGCCTGCACAGGGGTTGAGGCGCGTTCATCTGCTCTTGTAGGACGGGTGTAGTTAGTGCCCGTTGTTACTTCCTCCACCTTGCTCGTACTTCTGTATGCGGCGTCCTGACACCTTTTCCTTCAATCTCAGATTCTCAAAGTGTTGGGTTTTTCACAGTATCGTTGTGCCGTGTTAGAGCTTGATCATGCACCTCAAACTACCGTTCGCCGGATGCATCTCGAGTCCCCCTCAAAAATTCTGCTTCAGAGGGTTGGTCGCAACCCCTGATTGTGATGCAGCCACTCTACGTTTTACCGTTTTTGAATAATGAGCTCCAACATGTACAACAGCCTGTCACACGGACTTATGCTCAAGCAAGCGCAGGGCCCTCAGGCGTGCCTATCTGGTCCCCATAGTTCACTTTAGTTTATATTAAAGTTTCTCTTCTTCTTGCATTGTCTCACCATGAACGAATAATATTAATGAATGACTATCTCAACTCCAATTTTCCAAATGAAGGCGTTGGTTAACTCAACTTGAAAATTCGCCTTCCTATTAGATCCCTTATGGCTGCGCCGTACCTCGACCTTGATACTCCTTCAATTAACCCTCATCGTTGAGCAAAATTTTGAGAACATTTCCCAAGTTCCCTACTTACAGACAGGCGCCTTTATAGGAATGAAGAAGAAGCACAGGGAAACACAAAATCTTTAAACTACTCAAATTCAACCTCTCTAGGCCCCCAATGAAGATTTAGACAGCCTGTTAACTTGCAATGTAGAGACGCTTGCACTATGCAGATGGGTATGTTACTCAGCACCGTTTCCCCTTACACAATGGGAGTAAAGCGTTCCAGGAGTTGAGGAAAACGTTGCTGCTTTTCAAAAAGCATGTCTCCTTGCTAGCTTCGATCATAAGAGCTCCTAAGTCGAAAATTTTAAAATTAGCTCACCTGCTTGACACCCAACCTTAAGGCATTGATTAATATCAATTTCAACAATAACTTCGAAACCTTTGCGAGAGAACCAAACAATTACCCCAACGTGTCTTGCTATCGGCGCGGCTTACCACGCCCCCCTCTAACATCCACCGGCCCTTCCTAGACAAAACCTAGCTTAGAACAACTTCAATGTAAACTTCTTCAGCTTTTTAATGCCCGGCTAAGAACATAACAAAGGTTCTGACCAAAGATCATGAACTGCCAAGCCCTAAGAAATCGCAATCCGCTACACACAGTGTTCGGCGGCTTTTTACTGCTTTTCTGTGTTGGCTTCGGCGCTTAAACATTATGGGCTCAAGCTGACAAACCAATTTCTCAAACATCAACATTTAACTCCAAACCTTATAATCCTCAACATGTGAAGCCATGAATCTGACACACCAAAATACGTAGACAAAAGCCTCAGACTTCTTTCATAATAACACCCCCAACTATAAGAAAACCTTTTAACGTACTGTTGCTCGTTTATAATGAACATTTAGGTGCAAGCGCGGAAGGAAACAAGAGCACGGCGCAGGTTCAGTACTTATGAGAAGCAAACCTGAGTCGCGATATAAGTGAAGTTCATTACACAAAGCAGAAGTTCCATGTACCTGAGAGTGGCATGATAATGTTGCAAGTAAGAGGACTAAGCTGAATGGAACGGAAGGAATGGCACGGGTTGCTCTACAGTTCTCCGGGGTCTTAGTAAGGGTTATGTGTGTTGGTCCTGGTGTTGTCTAGCAGCCCCGTAGGAGCAAAGTGGTGCGTGGCGTCCGTGATGGCGTTAATGCTGTTGTCTACGGAGTCAGTGGAGTTGGGGGTTAGGTGAGGTAACGTGATCTTGTTGTCCACGGAATCCGTGCACGCAGGATCCAGGCGCGGAACCTGGTCACCGACTGTAATAGTGGGGAGTGAGTTCTGGGGTAGTTATGGAGTTGTTACAAAGTAATTATGGTCCTAAAAGCGAAAGCGTTATGGGCTGTTCTGTGGCTCTTTAAGTACTCGGTGACACTTTCCCATTTTGTGGCTATAACATTTGGGGTAGCACCGAGGGTGCAGCGAGTGAATCTCAGCCTATTGGCATGCTGAGAAATCTAAAATGATGTACTACATTAGGGCAAATGGTTATATCTTGAAACTACAGTGATACAGTGAAGTTTAGGTATGTAGTACATGTCATGGTCACGAGGCGCTTTGGGGCTTCAGGAGCTGAGGTTGGGGAGTTGGCAACAATGGCGGTGTAGGGTGGAGTTTTTGCCTAGTAGTTAAATAGGAAAGAATTAAAGTCAATGCTGGACCAAGCCCGAGGACGGAATGTGAACACAGGATTTCACTATGGCCTTGCATGCCGGTTGTGTCGCGACGCTGGCTGTAGCACGTGATGTGGACAACGTCAGCTGATGTAGTCGAAGGGGCGCCCCACGCGGCCCCTCGTTGAAGCTTCTGGGCTTTGGCATGTACTTTATTTCATTTTTAGGGTTTGAATGTTCTCTTTGAGCGGCATGGTACCAAAGCGGAAAGGGTGTCTGGTAACCCCGTGGAGTACGGCTAAGAGCTGGAGGCTCTTTTGGGTCCTACGTGCGGAGGACACTCCTGATGTAGGGAGCCTCCGGGTTTGCTCCGCTGCCTTTTTGAACTCTCGGGGGGCCTCGCTCCTTGCAGGGTTTAGTAAAGGGACTCCTAACTACTTCAGGGGAGTCAGGCCCTAATCGGTGGCCCAGCGGAGTCAAGGGTTCTGGCTTGCCCTGTTTGTAGCTCCCGTTTGGATTGGGTTTACTCTTTAAAGCCTTTCCAGTTATTCTTTGAAGCATAGGCATGGGGTTTGGGTGTGGCCCCTTCTGGGGGGCGCCCCAATGGCAAGTACGAATTTAGGTTCGGGTATGCTCTATCGAGCTCTGGGTATGGCGCAGCGTGAACAGGTTATGGGTTTAGGCTGTAAGGCCTGGCGACTGGGCGAATGGGAGTAGGGTTATAGGAAGGGGGTTTTAGCCCCGATGGGGGAAAGGATTTGGAGGGGTGGGGGTTCTTGATGGGTTGGAGTGGTGTTATGGGGAGAGTGCTGCAGGGTTGGGGGGAGCGAGTGGCCTGGGGAGACCTAGCTCGCCGAACTCCCAGGCTCGCAGAAGTTTAGCTCTCCTGTTTTAGTTAGTAAGCGAAGAGGATTTTGGCTGTCCTTCACGTGAAGTTACTGGCAGGCAGCTAGGGTAAGGGGTGCAGGCGCTTTAGGGAGTAGTACGACAGTAGATCGGCCGGCCATACTATATAAGCAGCCTTTGATTCAAGTTCAAAAATTCTGTATGAGGCTTTGGGGTGTCAGAAAAGGCGTTCATTGGCCACAGGGTCGCTATAGGGATGCTATGGGTCTGTTTATGGGGTTGGGCTAAGGGTGGCCGAGTGCGCTGCGGATTCCGTGTTGGATTGAGATAGATAAGGCACAAAGGTGCTCGGGAAGTGTTCTAGTCTGGGTTACTACAGTCGGTGGAGTCTATAGACCGACCGCACGGATGGACGAATTTCGTGGTTTTAAGGTGACGTGTTTTGTATGGCTGTGGTGTCTGGGGTGATAGGTTCGGGTGTATTTGGGATGGAAGCCCACTTGCCGACTGTCTAAAAATCTATATTAATACGTTATATGAATATGGAAAAAGGTATATAAGCAGGTAGTGGTCATATGTAGGCAAAGCTAAAATCGGATCGGGCGTGGCTAGTGGTTGGATTGGAGGTCAGTGATGAGAGGACGGCATTCTGTAATCATATCAGCGTATTCTGGCTCAACTATTTTGTGCGTTAAAGAAAGCATCATTAGTTTTGATATTAGGGTTGGAAAGGTGTCGTCTTGTGGCTGTGATACGCGGTATATGGTTTCTGGCTGCGGCGCTATAGCGCCTAGGTCTGTGAGGGAGGTGGCGACAGGATGGAAGGAACTAACTAGTGGGACCAGGGATATTTGGTGATTCCCGGGATTGTTTGTTTTCTGCGTGCATTACTGTACAGGGCAAGGTATGCGAGTTTGGGTAACGATGAGCCTTTGGGACGCTCTTGGCGTGTTTAGGCTGGCGGTCAGGAGGCGCTATGGAGCAGCGTTTTGGGTATGATTGCCGCAAGATTTTGGGGTTCGGGGTATGCCAGTAATAAATGTAAAAATGTCTTACATTAGGGAAGAGGTTAAGGCCGTGTATGTGGCGTTTTATGCTTCCGGGGTAGTTCCAGAGGCCGGGTGAAGCAGTGTCCAGCAGCTGAGGAGAAATGTTAAAAGTTCTGCATGTTGCGCTATCTAGTCGGTTTTAAGTAAGAATAAGAGGGGATGAGATGAATTAATCAAAGTCGCCGGAGAAATCTCGTGGGCAGAGCTGAACTCTCTAGGTTGTGGTGCATGAATGTCAGGTAGGTCGTGGGTCCTCGCTTGCGGTAAGGATATGGATTGTGGGATGTAGGTATATGAGGACATTGCCTTTAAAGGGTTGAAGAATTATTTCATTTAAAGCTGGTTTTGCCTATTTTTGGTTTTAAGCCGAGGCAGCTACCGCTTCGGAATACGGTCCTAAGGACTTGGGGTGGGGAGACTAGAAGCGTAGCCTGGAAGTGATCCTGCTATGAATGTGTTGAAAATAAATAAGAATTCATGGCTGAAAGCGAAGGTACAACGTTAGTAGGTGGAAGTTTGCCTTGTTAATGCCGATATTATGAGTTGTGTGTATTTGTGTGTGTGTGTGTGCGTGTGTGTGTTGGGGCTGGCTAGCTGCGCCCTGCGTGCAGCAAGAAGGCAAGCCGCTTATGTATAAAGCGAGAAGGGGAGGTTCGTTAACAAAAAAATGATGAGAAGGAACTACGATTTTTTTTGAGAATCAAGAGGTTTACTCTGAAGTCCTTATCCATCGAGCAATATAGGGCGTTCCTATCCGTCGTAACAAGATTAGGGTATTAGGCAGAAGCTGGCTGTATCTAAACGCTCCAGCCAAAAATATCCCGTACTAACTAAACCTATAGGAACTCGCTGAAAGCGTTTAGAGTGGCCTCAAAGGAGCTTCTTACGATTACTGGGTTTAAGGGTGGCGTGCACGTTTACTTGGGTTTCAAGTATAGAGCGGGCAGCTCGAGGCTGAGGTGTCAGTTTGGTTAATTAGGGTATCTAGGGACTGACGCGTGCGATGGACGCCTATTTGGGGCGACCGCGTTCCACCAATGTGGTCACAGGGCGCCTGTGGTTAGGGAAAGAGGATCGGGATAGGAGGTGTTTATAAGCAGTTGCACTGGAGATGTGCGTGGTATTGTGTGTGTAATGTCTAGATGGGTTTCGTAGGAGTCGGAGGCCTGGCCAGCCCTGACCACCTGAGGTCCAGCGCCTTCAGACCCATTGTTTAGAAGATGACTAAGGGAGTGAGTCATAATATGGGTAAGCCTGTGGACATGAAGTACTATAAAGGGGTCGTGATGGAGGGCGTTCCTGTCACCCAGCCTGTTTATTCTGGTAATGGAGCGGATCCGTTGGACTCCTCTGGGACATGAGGCATGCAAGTACTGGAATGGTTGTAGTTTTAGTTATTTAAAGGGTTAGCGAGATGAGCGTTGCTTATGGTGGTAGGTGATAATGTGTTCACGGGGCACGTGGAACAAGGCGCTACGCGGTGATGGTGATGCTGTTATGGTTAGCGTGCAAGGGGCCCGGTGAGAGAGTGTGTAAGTGCGTAGTGCACTTCCGACTCGTGAAATAATAAGAGATGAGTTTGAAGTGTTTAGGAAGTTCCAATGAAGTGGTTAAGGTGTTGAGGACACCAAGAGGTAACGTGGGCTCCTGTGGGGCTTTGTCGAGACTACGTGAGATTTTCCTGCGTGTGTAGCTATAATGTAAAGGGTACGTAGAAGCGTGCAGCGGTTTTCCAGCTTGTTAAATGCTGAACGCGGGTGTATTAGGTTGGTAGATGGGAGGATATTATGGAAATTTGGTGGTACCGCGCCGTTTAGGTGTACGGTCGGCTATGCTGAAGGAACAGTGCTGTGGACCTCAGGGTTTGCTCTCCTGCCTGTTTGGGCCCTTTAAGGTTCATGCTCCTTGCACGGTTTACTAAAGGGACTCCGAACCAATTTAGGGCAGTCTGCCCCTAGAGGGTGACCCAGCCCACTCCAGGGTTATGGGCTGCTTTATTCGGAGCTCGGGTTTGGGTCGGGTTTGCCTTTTGAAGGGTTTGGGATTATTCTTTTAAAAAAAAGGATCGGCTTCGGGTTTGCCGCCTATAGGCGCAGCCCCGGTGGCAAGTAGCATTTCGGGTTCGGGTATGCTCTATTGTGCTCTGGGTAAGGCGGAGGGTTAACGGGATATGGGTTTAGGCTGTATGGCCTGGCAAATGGGCGGATGCGGATAACAGGGTTATTGGGAGGTGCTTTTAGCAAGGCGGCGTTTGGGGGAATGCGTTAGGAGGGGTGGGGGTTCTTGATGGGTTGGAGTGGCATTATAGGGAGAGTGCTGTAGGGCTGGGTGGAGCTAGTGGCCTGGTCAGCCCTAGCACCCCAATGCCTGGCGCACGCAGACATTCAATACGGGTGTTTTGGTCAGTCAGTGAAGTGGATTTGGGCTGTCCGTCCCGTGAAGTTAGTGACGGGCACTTAGATTAAAGGATGTAGGTGCTTTAGGGACTAGTAGGACAGTATGTGGGCAGGCCGTACAATGTAAGCAGGCCTTGGATGGCGTCAAGCGGACCCTAATAAAGTGCTGGAGTGTCAGAAGGGGATAGCGGCAGGTTCGCTACAGAAACCCTATGGATCTGTTTATGATATACTAAGGGTGGCAGAGTGCGGCGCAGATTCCGTGTTGAATAAAGGCAGCACAGGCAGGGAGGTGCTCGGAAACTGTTCCAGTTTTGGTTACTGAGGTGGGCAGGGTCTGGAAGGCGACCGCACGAGTCATCAAGTTTCCTGGTTTTAAGGTATGGTGCTTTGTATGGCTGCCGTACTTGGGGTTGGTAGGTTCCGGTGTATTTGGGATGACAGCCCTCCTGGCGCGTTCCGCAAAATGTATAATAGGATGTTTTATGAATAACGAAAGATATATATAAGCAGACAGTGGTTATATGCAGGCAATAATGGTATCGAGTCGGCCATGGCTAGTGGCTGATTTGGAGGCGAGTGATGAGAGGAAAGCATTCTGCAGTGGTAGCAATGTAATGTGGCTCAACTATCTTGTAAGTTAAAGGAAAAAACCTTATTTTTGATATTAGGGTTGGAAAGGGGTTGTGTTGTGGCTGTGATACGCGGTACATGGTTTCTGTCGGCGGCGGTGTAGCGGTTAGGTCTGTGACAGAGGTGGCAAGATGGAGGAGGGGATTAGCTACAGGGACCAAGAATCTATAGTGATTTTCGAAACATCTTGGTTTTGTGCACGCATTAACATATAGGGCACGGCATGTGAGTTTGGGCTAACAGTCAGTCTCTGCGACGTTCCCGACACGTTGGGCCTGCCGGCCAGCAGGTGTTATAGTGTTGAGTTTAGGCATAATTGCTAAATGATTTGGGGGTTTGGGGTACGGGCAGTAGTAAGGCTTAAAATGTTTTAAATTATGAGGAGGTTAGGGCCGTTTGTCTGACGTTGTATGGTGCGAGGGTAGTGTCGGAGGCCGGCCGGAGCACGGTCTAGCCATTGGCGGGAAAGGCTCGAAAGCTTGGATGGTGGGTGTGCTAGTCGGTTTTAAATATGGATAACAGTGGATTAGGTGGATGAATTAAAGTCAGGTGTCCTGCCGGAGATTTGGCAAGGGTAGAGCTGATCTAGCAAAGTTGCTGTGCATGAGCATTATGTGGGTCGTGGATGCTAACTTGGGGTAAGGAGTTCGAAGCTGGGATGTGGGTACGCGAGGTGATGGCTTTTAAAAGATTAAAGGGTTATTTGATTTTAAAAGCGTTCCGTCTATTATAGGTTCCGAGGCGAAGCAGCTAGCGATTAGGAATGTGGTCCTAATGACTGGGCGTGGGCAGGCTAGGACCGTTGGCTGGAAGTGATCTTGCTATGAATGTGTTGACAGTATATAGGAATTTATGGGCAAAAGAGAATGTATGACGTTAGTACTTGGGGGTTTGTCTTCTTAGGAATATTCTTAAGAGTTGTGTGTCTGTGTGTGTGTTGGGGTTGGCTAGCTGCGCCCTGTGCGGAGCAGGAACGCAAGGGCCTCTCATTTTGCAAAAAAAAGACGATAATTCTGTTAACAGAAGGCACAGAATTGTGATTTTGAGAATTACGAGATTCATTCTGAAGTCTTCATACATCCAGCAATATAGGGCTTTCCTATCCTCCGCACCAAGATTAGGGTATTAGGGACAAGCTGACTGTATCTAGGTGCTCCTACCAAAAATATTCCCCTCAAACTAGAGTCATAGGAACAGGTTGGGGGAGTTTACATTAGACGGTTTTGGGGCTGTGTAAGTCAAGGTGTGGAGTTGCTTATTATGGTGGCCGGGTATGGTTTTCTGGCATGGTTGTGAATTATGGGATAAACAAATATGACATCAGGTAAAGAGAATCGGGTTCTGCTATAACGGTATGTGTTGCGTGGGGATACGTGGAAGTAATTGGGGAGAAGGACGTCTTCACATGGGGACGGGCAGAGATCTGATGTTTTGATCACGGGAATGAAGGCAGTTAAGATGAATTTTTAAAAGTAGAGTATAAGGGGTGGCAAGGATGGAGTAAGAGGAAAGTGTGGGTGTATGAAAGAAGGAGATGGCGAGAAGCTGTGTGCCTACCCATGTCAAGGTTACGGGTGAGGTACTTGCCAATTAGTAGTCGATGTGGCGTTGTTGGGAACGTTGCTGAAAGTTGAAATATAGGGTAACTTAAGGGAAAAGAGTGAGTAATAAGGTTAATGTGCTGCGTAAGGACAGTGAGTGTTATAGAGTCATTCTGGCGTGTGTGTGTGTGTGCTAGCTGCTCCCATAGGGAATCGGGAGGTGGTCTCGGATGTAGGGACCATGCAGCAGAGAAAAAGAAACACAGATTTTTTGGAGAGAACTTTCGAGAAAAAACGATTTTGCCTTTTGCCCATAAGATCTGGCGCTGTTGATTTGCTTTGCTTGGCAAACCAATGCTGGCTATCCAGCTTAGTGAATCGGCAGTGGTTCTGCTCTTAGGCTAGCTGTGCATGTGATTCCCTAATGAATCTATGCGCTCCAGCAATAAAGCTAAAAATTCTTTTTATTTATCCTGAGTTATAGGACCCTGCTGATAGTATTTAGATTACTCAATGATCCCAACCGGTCACGAGATACCCGAATAGTGAGGCATCGCTAGTGTGGAGTGGAAGCTGCCCACGTGTAATAAAGGTGTCCTGGGGAATCTACGGCAAGGGGAAATGAAGAACCTGAGTTGAAGCGAAGAAGTGGTAGTGAAGGGCGTCGGATGCGATCCACGAAGGGAGAAGGGCGAGTAACTCAGCCTAGTGCTGAGTTTATGAACGCGCTTGGCCACCCACCCGTGGTAAGCGGTGGGCAGCGAAACGTACCGGCGGTCGTCAAAGATAACGTAGTTAGTCAACTGGGTATCGGAGGGCTGCCAGGCTCATCGGAGGGGTCGACAAACTTTGAAGGCTTACGGGGAAAGGGAGAGACCCCTTCGAGGGCCGTAAAAGAGGGGGTACGTCTAACATCAGCGGCAGAAGTGGCGCATCGGCGACCCAACTTCCACGGGCTGCGTAAAACTATGAATGAAGAAGACATGATCTGGAGGATGGTTAAGCTTGTGGATGACCGCAAAGACTTACGACAGGACAGGGCCCGACTACTGCAGCGATTACCCAAGTTCATCGGTATGCCCAAGAGCTATACTGATGTGGATAAGTGCAAAGATTTCCGATGGGACAGGGCTCCACTCCTGCAGCGATTACCCAAGTTCATCGGTATGCCCAAGAGCTATACTGAGGTGAAAGCGTTTTTTACCTTCTTTGAGGTGGAGCTGGACGCCTCGGGGCTGTGGGTCAAAGCCTATTCCCTTGCCTGTGGCTAGATAAAGCCGTCATGCAAAACTACTCTCGTCTCGCTAATATCGCATCGAGTTCCCGGATCGGAGCCTACATATGGGAGGCTAGTGGGGACGTTGGTGCGTTCCATCGCCTCTGATCAACCAGCCCATTATTGGGAGCAGGCAATGGCTGAAGTCCCACGAGGCATCCTAACCGTGTGGGACCTCTACCATGGCGTGCAGGCCAGGTATCGGGATTATTCGGGGCTCTGCTAGCGGCTGGGTATGCGTCCAACAGTGTCGGAGAATGAGGTGGCTGTGGAATACGTGTAGTATACACCGGAGTCATCTGAACTTTCCCAGACAGTTCCTATGCCTCTAATTAGTAGGAAACATTTTTGCGGTAGCGCCTAGATACAGCTAGCTGCTACCTAAGGCCTTAGCGTCGTTACGGAGGACAGTAACGCCCTATATTGCTGGCTAGATAAGGACTTCAGAGAAAACCTGCTAATTCTCAAATAAAACAATAGTTCGTTCTCTTCTCCTCATATCTGTTAACAGAGCTCCCTGTCTCTCTTTTTCAAAAGCGGGGCTTCCGTTCGTGCTTCACGCAGGGCGCAGCTAGGCAAGCCCAATACGCACACAGACACGCACAGACACAGACACACACACACACACCTCTTTAGAGTAGCGCTAACAAGACAAATCCTCAGTTACTAACGTGATACTTTTTCCTTTGCCCATAAATTCTCATTTATCTCCAAGACAATTACAACAGGATCACTTCCGGCCTACGCTCCTAGCCACTCCACCCCCAAATGATGGGACCGTGTTCGGAAGTGCTAGCTACCTCGCTTCAGAGCCTATAATAGACGGAACGCTTTTAAAATCAAATAACCCTTTAACTTTTTAAAAGCTATCACCTCACATACCCACATCCCAGCATCCAACTCTTTACCCCGAATTAGGATCCACGATCCACATAACGTTCATGCACAACAACTTTGCTAGCTCAGCTCCCACGGCAATTCTCCAGCAGGACACCTGACTTTAATTCACCTACCTAGTCTACACTTATCCATATTCAAAATCAACTAGCACACCCACCTTCCAAGCTTTCGAGCCTTTCTCGCCAATGGCTAGATCGTGCTCCAGCCGGCCGACACTGCCCTCAAACCATACCACGCCAGACGATCAGCCCTAACCCGCTCATAAATCAAAACATTATAAAAGTTATTACTGCCATAAGCCAAACCCCAAAATCATGTAGCAATCATACCTAAACTCACCTCCATAGCACCTCCTGGACGGCAGCCCCAACACGCCGGGAGCGTCACAAGGCTGAGTGTTAGCCCAAACTCATGTGGCTTGCCCTATTTGTTAGTGCATGCACAAAGCAAACATTTTTTTGGAATTATCATAGATTCTTGGTACCTCTAGGTTAGTCCTTTTCTTCGTCTTGCCACGTCTCTCACAGACCTAACCGCTGCACTGCCGGCGTCAGGAACCATGTACCGCGTATCACAGGCATACAACAATCTCTTTGCCATCGTGATATCAAAACCAAATACTTTTCCTTCAACTCACGAGATAGTTGAGCCACAATACACTGATACCATTGCAGAATGCCTTCCTCTTATCACACACCTCCAAACCAACCACTAGCCCCGGCGGACTCGATGCCAGCATTGCCTGCATATAACCACTATCTGTTTATATACGTTTTTCCTTATTCATGAAACATGTTTTTATACATTTTCCGACACTCGCCGAGTGGGTTTCATCCCAAATACACCCGAACCTACCACCCCAGGCACCGCACCCTCACAAAACACCTTATCTTACAACCACGAAACTTGACCACTCGTGCGGCCACCTTCCAAACCCTGCCCATTTCAGTAACCCAAAACCAAAGAGCTTCCGAGCAGTTCCCTGCCTGCGCTTCCTTAATCCAACACGAAATCTGCGCCGCACTCGGCCACGCATGGCATAACCTCATTAACAGACTTATAGGATTCCTGTAGCGACCCTGCGACTAACTCACGCCCCTTCTAAAACCCCAAAACCTCCTATGGGGTCTGTTGTACCCTGGCCAAAGCCTGTTTACATCGTATGGCTGGCCCACTCACTGTCCCAGTAATCCCATACGCACCTATACCCTTTAATCTAAGTGCCCGTCAATACCTACACATGAAAGACAGCCCAAATCCTCCTGACTTACTGACTAAACCATCCAAACTGAATGTCTGCGTGCGCCGGGCATCGGGGAGCTAGGTGGTCAAGCCACTAGCTCCACCCAGCCCTTCAGCACTCTCCCTATAACACCACTGCAATTCCTCGGGAACCCGCCCCCCTCCTAACCGATTCCCCCAAACGGCGCGTCGATGACAGCCTCTCCCAATAACCCCGTTACCCGTACCCGCCCATTCGCCAGACCTTGCAGCCTAAATCCATAACCGGATAATCCTGCCCCTTACCCAGAGCTCATTAGAGCAAACCTGAACCCGATATCCTACTCTCCATCGCGGCGTTCCCCTTAAGGCGGCAAACCCCAACCCCATCCGTATCCGCCAAGGAATAACCGAAAACTTTTCAGAGGCGAATCCCGACGCAAACCCGAGCTCGGAAGAGAACAGCCAACAACCCTTGAATCGGCCGAGTCACTCATTAGGGCCAGACTCGCCTAAAATAGTTCGGAGTCTTTTTAATAAACCCTACAAGGAGGAAGGGCCTTAAAGGGTCCTAACAAGCAGGAAAACAAGCTCTGAGGCCGGCCACAGCACATGCCCCCCCTTTTTTCTTGCTGTTGGTCACACCAACAGCACGAGCCAGACTATGAACACCCTGCTTCCCTATTGCCCTCTACTCAAAACAACTGTGCACTAGTCTTCCGCAGAAGGGAGTCCCTCCAGAGCTGGAGGTGTAAGTAGCTCCATACGTGAGTTCCATAATTCCCTCAACCTCCCGAAGAAAGACAAAGGACCCATAGCATATCCCAGTCTTACCAAGGCCTCATCAGTTTTAGTCGAAGGCTCCTCCGGGTTGATCGACAACCTTTTCACTATCTCCAAGGCAGAACGAACAATAAATCTGTTCAGCCTCGCTGAGCCTGGCCGCTTGGGACCTAACACAACCAACAGGTACAAGTGGCTCTCCCATCATTCGCTGTACTTCCTCCGCCTCCAACACCCCCGCCAAACTCTCATTTCTCACTGGAACGTCAGTTGCACTCAGCGCGACTGCACCACCTCCTTCCTGACCCTCCTGCAGATCTGCCTCTTTCTCAGACACCTTCAAAGCCGCCTCCAACGGTCCTAATGGGGCCTGCAATGACGGACCCTTATCTCCCACTATGCTCACAGAGCTCGACTGACCACCCCTTCCTCCAGCCCGAATCGCCTCGTCCGTCAGGCCACTTCCCGCCGTTTTGACCGGCACGGTGCCTGACACACCTGGCAACGGGGTTGCCAACATCCCCTCAAAAACCTCTCCGTCGGTGGCTTCATCTCCCTGTAGCACAGCAACCCTCGAGTGCACAGTCAATGAAGAGGATATAGGGACATCACTAGTTAACTTAAAGCGTCCTCCTTCTTCCCTATACACGACACCAACGGTTCTCGCCTCAAGGTCTGCTGCCACGACTGTCGGGGCGGATACCACTTCTGGTTATGCGACCGGACGCACAGTTACCTTAGTGCTTGCTCTGTCACGAGTAGCCCGAGATGAACCAGGAGGTGGCTGGGCAGCCAACCTAGATACCTCCAACACGCCCCGTGACGCGCTCTGCCCTTTAAATCCGACCATTCTGAACCATGACTACCACATTCTATAGCCTCTTGGACCACCTTCTCAACCTTCTTACCGCTCATTTCCGCCACCCCCGACAGCTCTGAGAAGCGCTTCAAGTCATCTCTTTGAGTCTCCGCCATATCCCGAATAACCTTGTTTTCCTCGGAGATCAGCCTCCGAAGGTGATGCATCCCTTTCACCAAGGCCTGAACTGTAGTCCTCCTACGACCTATTTTCTCCGAGACTTCTTCCAGGAGCACCTCTAGCTGTCCTCGCCAGACCATCCGAGCCGCATCCTTCAAACGTTTCGCCTTTTTATCAAGAGGATGCGGGGCTTCCTCCTGCTCCTTTTTCTCTTGCGAGAGTACATCCTGGTCCGGCGCAGGCTCATGCGTGGCAACCCGCCTCTTCCCTTTCCTGGACACAATCTGCGTTCGCTTCTTTCCCACCACTAACGGCCTGGACAATGACGGTTCCCTAGCAGGCTCTTCGCTCAACGCCTTGATAATCTCGTCAACAGCAGTCGAAAGATCAGGGGCAGAATAATCTAGGTCCCTATATGTCAACAGGAGTCGCCACTGCAGGATGTCGCTTACGAAAGGGGAAAGCCTCGCCACAAACTGGAGCAAGAAAGGGGTGAGGAAACTTTCCCATGCCGGAGTGCCCCAGAGCGGTTTATTGACCACTTCTGGGAACTCCTGCACGTAAAAGTCTTCCCAGTCCTCCTGAAACTGCACGAATGGCGTCGGCCATAACTCCAGCACCTTCGGCGTCACCGGCCGACTTTCAGGGCCCTTCTTCATTGCATCCACCAAGGATGGCGGATCCCTCCCCGTAGCCATCTTTTTCAGCACAGCTAGTCCTGCCCTGCAAAGATCATTTCTAAGGTTCCTGTAAGCCCTGCGCTTTCGGTCAAGGTACACAAGCTCTTTGTGCTGCAAATCCTTCTGGTCCTTGGCTACATCCAGACAGTGCACAGTCCAAGCGACGTGTTCCAGGTCCGCCGGCCCGTATTGGCCTATGATTGCCCTCTCCCTTTTCGCTGATTGCCTAGATCCGAAGGACCGTTCATCCGTGTCCACTCCGTAGCCGACTGGGGCCGGTCATCGGGAAAAGCCGACTTGGTGCGCTGCCGAAGTTCTTCTAGATATTTTCCAGGATCGGGTTGCTGACAACATTAATCAGTTATTTTATCCTTTTGCTGGGCGGCAGGGCAAACGAACGCGATGTGGCTGAGAACGCTGTTGGGAATGGGCCGCCGTAAGACTGGCATCGTGACTCAGATGGGTCCTACAATGGCAACAAAGCCCAATTGCCGATAAATAGATTCTCGATTATGCAAATTTACAAAATATAGGTAAAATAAAAAACGTGTTCCTCCCTTGTCCATTACTGCCACCGCCCAGTGCAATTGCCTGCCCACTCTATAGCCAGAGAGCTCGGAGAACACCCTTGCTCTTTCCCGTCCGCCCCCTTATGTAAACCCAGCACAACCAAGAACCCCGTAGCAGGACATTGATTTAAGTATAATATTAATTATTTGGAATGAAAACGAAGTAATCCCTTGATAGGTACCCTCTTGGCTGCAGGCATAGATAGAAACTTTAACTGCTCGATTCGTTATACGCAAGCCCCCACTAGACAGGTCCTCGATTTCGGCCGGCACCCCACTCGGCAACACGGAACCATTTGAAACGGTCCTTTATAGTAAGGCGCGAACTTGCCGCCTTTCCTCCGTTCATCATCAGTAAGCTTTAGCGCCACTAACATTTCCGGCTGTAACCTCTTGATGCTCTGCTCCCACGCCATTCGATTTGTCAAAGTTTTCTGCCTATGAGCACTGACGACGCGCAGCCTACATGTCCACAACGCCTGCAACCATTTTGCTCCCACCCCGCATAACACTGGCTCGTTTCACTCCCTAAACAAAGGTAGCGACAACTGCTGGTTCGTCACCAGGATGTATGGGTTGAACCCCGTGACACAATGAGGTGTGGCTCTGTACGCCAAAACCGCTTCCTGTAGCACCGCATCCCAGTCTCTTTTAAAAGCAGATAAGCACAGTTTCAACGTCGTCTTTAACGACCTCAGGTATAATTCAACAATTGAGTTGCCTGTCGGATTCTAGGGGGAGCTGTAGATTTTCTTAATGCCGTAGACTTCGCATAACGCCTTTAGCATTGTTGCTGTGAACTGCGGCCCGTTACCTGATAATGGGGCCCGCATAACCTCCCATGGACTAACCCAGTGCGACAAAAGGGTCTCCGCAACCATGCTAGCTGCTGGTTTGGGAAGCGCTACTGTCTCCGCCCACCTTGTGTGATGCTTAATAATAACCAGGATATGCATGTTGCCTCGTTCAGTTGGAGGTAGAACGCCAAAAATATCCATTGCCACAACTTCAAAAGGGGTGCCGATAGGGAAACTCAGCCACTGCCGCTTGTTGGGAGCCAACGAATGTGCCAGACAGAATGGACACGTTTGGAAAAACGCGAACACATCTGCCCGCTGATGCGGCCACCAATAAGGCGCCTCGATCTTTGCATCGGTCTTAGCGACACCGGAATGCCCCGCATAATAGACGAGATGGTGAGCTTTGACAGCTGGGGGCATACATACCATAGGCAGAAAGACTCGCGGACCGCGACCTGGCACTTTCAAACACAAATCTCCATCTTGGTGAAAAGAACTATCCGCTTAGTCCCTGATCCTTTTAGGCCACTCCTCCCTAGGCTTCCGTATAGGACACGCATAGTGCCTGCACTCAGCATCAGTTCGTTGGGCAGTCCGCAGGTCCCCGAACGGGATGGCCGTAGGTAACGCCGTTTCCCGGCCATCAATACCAGTATCCCAAGATACATCGTCAACCATCGGATGCTGGTCGTCTACCGTAGGGGCGGGAAGACCTTCTGCAACACTAATTCCCCGTTCGTCACTGGCACCGGATTGAACGGACGAAGAATTAGGCGTTGCTAGTTTATCCGGATAATCTTGCTGTTCGTCCCGTCTTTGCTCGTTTACCGCTGCCCCTCTCTGTTTGTCTGCGAAGACCACCTCAAGGTCATCATGTGAGTCCCCTTTCATGTTCCCACAGTCCGCCATCTCGGCATACACCTTCCGGGCAGCCCGGGGTGGGCGCACGCGAAGAACACCGCTACGCAAAAGACGCATCTCTTGCCGGGCCTCAGTAGCTGTCTCTTGCACTCTTGCTGGTAGATGCATCCAGCTGTTCACAGGCAGCTGATAGGAAGGAACGGGGGCACGATATCGACAGTCTACATGTTTCTGCTGTGCCGCCGAACGGCGTTCGCCAGTAAACCGGTACTCTTGGTAATGCATAGCCTATCTGTTGAGGCTCGCCTTGGAGCCCTCTCTCCTGCTTGGTTGGACCTTCTAAGGGCTTTTTACAGGGTTTATTAAAGGGACTCCGAACTATTTTAGGTGCGTCTGGCCCTAATGGGTGACTCACCGCACTTAAGGGTTGTGGGCAGTTCTATTCGGAGGTCAGGATTGGGTCGGGTTTGTCTTTTAAGGGGCTTTAGCTTATTTTTTGGAGCATAGGGATCGGGCTTGAGTTTGCCGCCTTAAAGGGGACTGCCTGATAGCGAGTACCAGTTCGGGTTTGGGTATGGTCTATTGAGTTCTGGGTAAGGCGCAGGGTTAACGGGTTATGGGTTTAGGCTGCAAGGCCTGGCAAATGGGTGGATGCTGGTAACAGGGTATTGAAGGTTTTTAGCACGGTGCCGTTTGGGGCAAGGGGTTTGGAGGGGTGGGGGTTCCTGAGCGGTTGAAGTGGTGTTATGGGGAGAGTGCTGTAGGGCTGGGTGGAGCT